>VUQG01044772.1:0-25817 GCA_015106755.1 Etia nguti | reverse complement strand
GGGAAAAAACTAAAACTTTTTTTTTTACTGTTAAACATCAATTTAGAGTAAACTTGTTTTGTTTTAGATAAATAAATATTGAAATATCTTTTGAATTAGTTAAATGTCAGAATAAAGAGAGAGAGAGCTGTCTATTTTTTTTATCACTTTCATCAAATTTAGGAGTACATATACACTAAGTTTATTGTTAATTAATAAGAAAACTCCAGACTATTCCATTCTGAGCTTAAGAAGCTTCTGATAGGTTAGTAGAGTCCATGTGAGTAAATTGGTGGCACACCTGTGGATGCATATAAGGCACCCCCAAAACACAGAGCCTGTTTCTTTGACATCGGAAAATAAAGAGATATCAACCAAAACACCAGGAAAAGAATTGTGGACCTCCATAAGTGTGGCTCAATTTTGAATACAATTTGGGTGCCATTTGCAATTAAGAAATACATACAATTTCTCTCTTTACTCTTAAATTAACAAATATGTTTTTTATATTTATCTTTTAAAAAAAAAAAACTTTGTCTGATTTAATGTTTTACAATTAAAAAAGTGTTTGTGTTTTTATCTGAAGAGTATGTAAATATCTGGTTTCAACTGTATATTTGATGATGTTGGTGTTTGGCTTGATTGTCAGCACAAAGAGGGAGAGAGAGGAACAGAGAGGGAGAATGAGGACAGAACAGAGATGGAACAAGAGCCAGGTGAGACAGACATGTCAAATGGTTGTTTGCCAAAACTCATCAGAACATGTATCTAGTACCTAGTGTATCTTTTTAGGTTTGTTATTTTTCAAATTCTATATTAAGCTATGTAGGCTTGTTTGCAAAAACACATAAATATGCCTGACACCCGTAAATGAAGCAGCATCTGGCTGCAGTTTAAAGAATTTTTTGTCTCGGTTTAGGCG
The DNA here is from genome assembly GCA_015106755.1 of Etia nguti. NCBI lineage: Eukaryota > Metazoa > Chordata > Actinopteri > Cichliformes > Cichlidae > Etia > Etia nguti. The sequence goes on along the minus strand of VUQG01044772.1, from coordinate 24,916 downwards.
GTCTTGACTACAAGTCTAGATTTCAGAGCCCGACAACCAACATGTGCACTGAAACGGCAACATTTCATTACAGGGAGGTCAGAGGTCATGGTTGGTAATATTCCTCTCTACAGGAACAACCAGAAGCTGCTTAAAGTTAAAGAATGAATCCCACATGAAGAAAGATGCTGCTGTGTTTGCAGCAGAAGATGATTTAAAAAATGAAAAGATGACAAACAAACGAGCTGCAGCGGAGACCTTTAATCTTTTCTAACACTCGGGTTCACTCCTCCACAAATGAAGCTCTTTGTACAGAGAAGCTTAAGCTCTTGTGTTCAGCATGATGAAGTCTGAAGGACCAATAAGAGCAGCTGATGTTTCAGTGTCACGCCCTCATGTGGCCTTAAGCAGCTGTATTATTCACATGCAGGTCTGCGACGCTCTGCTCAGGGCTGATGATTAAGGCACATCAATATTTTTATATTGTAAGGCAAAACCTTTAAAGCTTTGGAGTAACAAATGCCGCTGATTGGTCTTTTTTTAACACGAACTCGCCTCAGATTTTCCATCTTCTGACATCATGACGGGGTATAAATAGTCTGTGATCCCGCCATGATGGCGACGGCGAGCTTCAGGTTAGTCCGTCATACAAAGAGCTGCTGGTCCGGGTCCGTTTGAACGAAGCAGAACTCCTCCACGGCCGAGTCCAACCCAGATGTCCAGCAGGTGTCTGCACAGGTGTAGACCAGCACTGTCCCAAACTCCAGCTCCACACCCGCACTGCTGCCCTCCCCCTGCAGCAGGCTTACCAGTGCGGGCATCAGCTGCAGCTCAAATGTCCGGGAGCCGCCGCAGGAGCCACACGCCGGCACCAGCTGTGCCACGTTGGACGGTGGCTCAGAGATGAAGAGTGGCTTCCCGCCGCGGCAGTAGCGCAGGATCTGCTGCGGACACACCGAGATAGTCTTCATGAACCTGGAGAAGATGGTGTCTCCGTGTCGAGCTCCGGTCTTCTCGTACTTCTCGTCCCCGCCTCCTCCGCTTCCCTCTAGCTCTCCCACTGCCACGCCCTCTCGCCTTTCGTACTCCCTCAGCAGCTCCTGAGCGTGCTCCAGGTTGCCGTCCTCCCCACACACATCCGTCTCCTCCACCACGCTGATGAAGAATGGACGGAAGGCGGACATGTCCTCATGCGAGTCCCCCAGACTGAGGTCACAAAGGTGGCTGCTGACGTCTGTCTCACCGACTGTCAGGAAAAAAAACAAAACAAAAAAAACAACACAAGATGACCTCACCTGCCCGGCTCATTTTCTCAGACTTCCATACAATCACTTTATTTTGGATTATTACAACCATAACAGAGAAGCCTGGGGAAAAGGAAAAAAAGAAAGTGAAGATGGGGAGATGGTTAACAGGAAGAGAGGGAGAGGAAAAAAAGAGGAGAAGAGGGATGGAGAGAGAAAACACTGAGAATCTGCTTCAACACCTGCCGAGGAAGGAAAATAATAAAAATAGCAGAGAAACCACAGCAACAACCAATATTAATAACAGCAAATAATAAATGTTACTGAGCAGCACACAGAACTAACAATACAAGATATTTTTAATTCAATTCAGTTTTATTTATACAGCGCCAAATCACAACAACAGTCACCTCAAGCTGCTTTATATTGTAAGGTAGACCCTACAATAATACATACAGAGAAAAACCCAACAATCAAATGACCCCCTATGAGCAAGCACTTTGGCAACAGTGGGAAGGAAAAACTCCCTTTTAAGAGGAAGAAACCTCCAGCAGAACCAGGCTCAGGGAGGGGCGGTGCCATCTGCTGTGACTGGGTGGGGTGAGAGAAGGAAGACAGGATAAAGACAGCAGCCGACCAAGATAGTGTGTATCTGTGAGTACCTGTGTGTACACCTGTGTGTACACCTGTGTGTTAAGGTGGTCCAAACTGACTGATAGATCCGCCTCCCATTTCACAATAGGAAGAGATATTGATTCACCTGTTTTGGAGATTGTCTTGTAAATTTTGGACAGTAATTTGGAGGTTTTGAGATTAAGGAATTGTACCAAACTTGATGGTGTTTGTAATTTGACTTGATTAGGCTTAAATTTCTTTTTACTGTAGACTTAATTTGTTGATATTCTAAAAATCTATTCTTGTTAATCTCATTTTGTAAAACTAGTCTGTCAAATGTCTGTTCCTTCTAATATATGTTCCAAGTATTTAATTCCTTTACAACTCCAATCTGGGAAGTTAATCATATTATTGTTCTGTAGCATGTCAGGGTTCTTTCACGTAGGTGTACGTTTGCATGGGATTAATGAAGACTCAGTCGTTTTTAGAAACTCCCACCATGCTGTCAGAGAGGAGCTGATGTTGATGCTTTTAAAGCATTCATGTCCTTTGATGTTTCAGTGAATGGTAGGCCTGAAATCTCTATATTATTGCATAGCGGCTGTTCTACATCTGGCCAGGGGTCATCTAAGAAGGTATGTTTGAACCACCCTGAGATGAACTGTAGCCTGTTGGCTAAGAAGTAGTGTTGAAAGACGACCTCTATTCTTGATCCTTGGTAGTGTAACGAGAAAAGATCTTCAAATTTACAAGAACTTCAAAGGAATGAGGAGAAAAACTTTAAATTAATGAAAAAAATGCTATAAATTTATAATCTATTAAAAAAAAATGGCATTCTTTAGAATAAAACTTTCAAATTTAAGAGGAAAACAGTGTCAAACCTTTGATAAAAACGCAACACACTGTCCAGTCCTACCTGCGGCCTCTGGAGCTCCTGTCTCCTCCTTCACAGGTGTGTTCTGCTTCGCAGCTCCTCCCCATCCATCACCATCTTCCTCTCCCTCCATCCCCCAGTCGTCAGCGGTGTCACACCAGTCTGTGACCCGCAGAGGAGCCTCCTGAGCGGGTGCAGGCGGCCAGGGTGTCCGCACCTCTGCCTCCAGGCACTGTGAGCGGAGTACAGCCCAGCACTCTGACCGACCGCTGCACTCAGCTCCCGGGCACGCGAAGAGGTGGAGGTTCCTGTGATACGTAGACGTGTCCACTGGGCAGTACACCTGCACCACGTGGACTAGCGGAACTCTGCAGCGGCCGCATCGCGGTGACCGGGCAGCGATCCCCGGCGGCCAGTCCGGCCGACCCCCCACTTTGTTTGTCAGATAGGAGCACCGGTGCTTACTGGAGTCGATCTCTCCGTCATACAGACCAAGCAGAGCCACCTCCTGAGCGCGTGAGGCCATCTTTAAAAAAAACGCCGACCGGAAGTGGAATTCAGCGTGGGAGGTCCCTCACCAAAATACCACCGACTGGAGTCAAATGAAAATACACGGGAAATGTGTCACTCATAAAACGAAAACATTATTTTATAAATATTATAAATATTTTATATATATTATAATATATAACTATTTATAAACGCTGCTACTTTAAACATTTCAAAGCTTTTACAGATTTTACCCTTTAAAAAGTCCAAATAAACGCGCTTGTGTTTCATGACGGACCAATTTGAAAAGTTTCAAAATAAGGCCCAAGATTAAGGGCGAAGTCTCGACTTCCGACGCCGTGACACGCAATTTCCGGGCGTAGCACTTTCAACTTAAAAGCAGCCTCCAAAGTTAAAGCTAAAAAGAAAAAAAAAACAATTTTTTTTCAAATTTATTTACAGTGTTACAGAGTTTTTAACCAATAAATACATTTCACCAGTGTTTAAACTGCTGTGTGTATTCAAACAAATGCTCAGCACTAGTTGCTCTCATTTTCCCACCTCTTTGTAAGAATTTAGGAGAATGTGAAAATTTTACGAGGGAAAATTGGCAAATTTATGAGAAAATGTAAAAATTGTGTGGAGAAACTTTCAAACCTAATAGAAAAATTGGCATATTAAAACTAAAATTAGAGGATAAAAAGGAAATTGACAGGAAACCTTTCTAACATAAAAGCTGGCAAATTTATAAGGAAAATGTATGAGAGATGGTAAAATTATGAGATTTTTAAAAATAAATTACACATTTACGAGTAAAATGGTCAGTTTACAAGAAAACCTACAATAATTTTATTAGAAGGACAAAAAAATGCAAATTTATGAGAATGAAGTCAGAAATTCAAGAACACATTAAACACATTAAACATTTGGTTTTAAGAATATTATTCATCTCTCTATTCTTCACTCTTCGTCACCTTATTATTATTCTCAATTACTGGTGAGTTATTTATTTATTTATTTATCTATTTTTTTCTGCTGTGGTTTGATGGTCTGCTCTCTGTGCTGTAAGAATAAACTCACTTCACTGGACTTTTATTGGTGCCTCTGTGTTTTGGGGATCAGATTATATAACAGCTGCAGTGGCTTTATAAACCTACATAAATCTTTCAGGGATTAAATTAATGATTTGACAGAAGTTGGCACTGGTAATAACAGGATTTTAATATCTACATACAGCCAGATCCTTTAAAAATGATCTCTGGGAGTGAGCCGAGTGTTCTGGTTTCAGTCTGAAGAACATGTCCCTGAATGATTTAAAAAAAGTTAGAACAGACCGATTTCTCACTAAAAAGTAGTAAAGAGCTGGCTGGCTGCATAATTTACAGACTAATGTAATTACATGTAATCCCTCCTCGTGTATACATTTTTCTCTACATTGACCGTTTCCCCCTCAGGGCTGCTGCAGGAGTTGTGAAATGATTTCCCGCGGTGTGTAACCGCCTCTAATGTCCTCTCCTTTCTCTGCTAATTAGCTCCAGTGTGCAGAGCCTCTGAGCGGAGCCTCCGTTAGTGAAACCAGCAGAGATTTCTCTGAATCAACATGTTTTAGCCCATTTACTGCAAACCAGCGGCACTTTGAATCTCTGCTGAGTTTTTAATCATAGCAGCGGCTTTCAGATTCATCTCTGTGCTCCCCAGCAGGTGTGGTTTCACTTCACATCATTACGCTCTTAGAGTAAACTCTGACACTGCAGATAGATAATTCATCCTGTTTGATGGAAGATTTTACTTTAGCTTTATATCTCCTGGCTACGTGTGTGCTTTTAAATCTCTCCTCAAAATCCATTTTATAGATCGGCTCTTCTGCAAAGTTAGTTTATGTTTTATTTCCTCTCATTTTATTTTATTCATTCTGTTATCTCGTTTTCAAGCTGACTTTTTCCAGAGGAGCACACAAAGACTTTTAGGAATACGAGGGGATGTGTTATTTATTTGAATACAGAGAGTACACCAGGCGTTCCGCTGCTGTTTCCTTATTCAGTTTAAGGCGATTCAAAGTAGAAATGGCTCAATAGCGAAACAGTTTGTTGTTCCAGATGCCAAAAAGTCCGCTTTGTCTTTCTAAGACTTGTAGTTATGGTAAAGGGATTCTAAGTGGTGGAGGGATGATGATCTGAGTGGACCATGAACTCCTCTGTACGCCAAAGTATTCTAGAGTCAGTGTGTCACTGTGTCCCACAGCTGAAGCTTGGACCAAACTGGGTCATCAACAGGACAAAGATCCAAGCAGAGCAGCAGATCTGCAACAGAACGGCAGAAAAAGAGAAGAATAGAGCTGCTGCAGAGCTCAGAGAGCTGTGCATGAGTGAATGCTGCAAATATCAATGAGCTGAAGCAACCAAAACTCCTCCACAGTGATGAGACAGACAGATAAAGTCACACAGGAACCATCGCTGCAGGTTATTGGTGCTGAAGGAGGTTCTACAAGCTGCAGAATAAAGTTGGACTTGTGCAGAATGAACTCGGTCTCAGTGAGTCTCCTGTTAGCAGCTGAAGTTAATTAAAAGCGATGGCTCTGAATCTCATCAGAGCTGCTGAGGTCTGACACTCTCCTCCTCTGCTGGACCAGAAGATGCAGGCTTGACGCCAAAGCGAGCGCTCCAGGTGACCCGCTCCATCAGTTTATGACACAAGAATGTATATCAGCCAGAAACAGAGAGGGGAGGCGCACCTGCAAAATATAGAGACTTACTGAGGAGGAGGAAAAAATATTACTGGCAGTGCTGAAGTTGGCAAAAAAAAATATCATAGTTTTGCAGGTAAAACGTTGCTGATTTGATGTACTTAATAATTATTATATGAAATTTACATTATTTTGATGGATCTGTGGGTTACAGTTGTTGCTTTATAGAGTTATAAATGAACCAGAATCACATTCTAAGATATTGATATTTAATCTCCAGCCTAATGAAATCAGCTTGAGGCTGAAAAACATGAACGGTTTTTGTTTTGACGACCAAATGTGGAAAATAAAATCATATTTTTATGATAGTTGCCTTCATATCTCCATCGTTTCCTTATTTCGTCACATGCATCATCTTCTGCCCCCTGTGGTGGAGACAGAAAGAAGACGACAGCGTGCACAGATGCTGCGGTTAAAACATCCTTGCTCCTGCACACTTATCTCAAAGATGACACAAATTCCACGTCCATGTTTGTTTTACACCGTGAGAATACCACGCCCCCACGCTGAATAAAACCTCACACCGACCTTTACGTCACTATTTTTACGTTTACCATACTTTAAGCTGCCTTTTGTTTTTAATTAATCATACGGTGATGTGAACCCTGCTACTTAAGATGCTCAAAGAGGATTCACTGACCAGCATCCAGATATCTGCAGGGCGGTGGAGGATCATAAACTCCTGGATCTGCATTGCTCAGTGATTTCAGAGTTCATTTGGGGTGTCTTTGTTTCACTGCTCACATGTGTAGACATTAGCAGGGGTTTTATTTTTGACTGAATATATTTGACATCCATTTAACTGCGTCTTGCAACAAATCAACAGTCCACAAAGCTCTCAGCTTTCACACAGACTCAGCCAGAAGCCTTTAAGAAAGTTTGCCGGTAAAACAATGAAAACTGGGAGACTTAATTTTTGAAAAGACCAAAAGTAACATTACAGGAATATGTTCAAGCTGTCTGACGAAGGCATCGATTCCTCTAATGGCCATATTTTATTCCTGCACAGCCTGTGCTGTAACTGTACATGTACAATGAAACTAAAGGGCTATTGTATTCTATTCTATTCTAACCCCGTTAATAACCTGATAAAAAAAAAAAAAGTCCAGCCTCTTTGACTGACAGGTGGATGGTGACACAGGTGCCACGTTTGGCATCCCTGAACCGGACCTATGGACCAAGTTTCTGCTGTTAATGTAATCATGGGAGCAATAACATGGCTGCTGTGCAGTTAATTGTACCAACAAAGAAGTTTGTGTCACACTGTTCTCGAACAACCCTTTAAAAATTCCCCTACGAGCTCACAGTTATTACAGATAAAATCTATCATAGCCCTTTGATTTATATTTTCATCTTCAGCTGCTCCATCCTCTAAATACATTTATGCAGGTTTGAGGCGAACGACTTCATTTAAAAGTGAATATAATCATCCAAACCTGCTAAATGATGAATGAGTGGACACGACAAAAAGAAAAGAAATGTGCTAACTTATCTGCTCTTTTCTCCCACTGCTGCTGCGTATTTAAAGATACATGCACACAGTCGACATGCATGAATATTTCTGTCCCTACAGGATTATAAAAATGGAGGCTCTGCCTGTTATTTACTTTCTGTATGTCCCCACCTGCACAGTTAGAGTTTGTCTGCTTCCTGACCTTCTTATTAAGGATTTACTACCAACTATTAATCTACAAATTCAGCTTCATACACACCGACACAACTCCCCGAAGAAAAATAACTTCTTCTGTCCAACACATCTCTATTGTACACATTACATAAGGCAGCCTGATTAAAAGAGCATGAAGGCATCTCTGCAGTCCACCAAGACAAGGATTTAGATCATGATCAGAAAAAACTGATGATGATGATGATGATGAAACCAATGATCAGCTCTTTTGAGATCAGCACACAAATCAAAATATTTAAATGTTCAAAAAAGAGAAGAAGAAGCAGGAGAGCGAGAGAGAGATGAGAGCAAAGAAGCACACGTCTGTCTTATAAAAGATTAAGAAGTAAAAGAAAGCCTCAGCATGTCGTTCAGACAAATGTTATTATAAAAGAGAGAACTGTGAGCTGAGGACTGTCCACATAAACATGAACAGAAACAATGAAAAGGTGTCATGAGCCACTTTTGCCATGAGGTGGAGCCAGATCTTCATCAGTCTGCATGCATGAGCCCATATAATGAGAGTAAAATTTATACTTGCACATACTTTGTTTGTATTTACATGATTTATCTGCATATTATGGTGTAGTTACTTACAGCTACTGTAAAATAAAATAGAGTGTGCAAATTAAGAGGCAGACTGAACTTTTGCATTGCCCCTCGGAGGATTTGAGTCCTCTGCTGCAAACAGGGTTGGAGAGAGTCCTTATCTATTTAACTGCAGCGGGTAGGAAAGGTTTCTGTCCTTGTTACTGCAGAGTTGAAGGAACCTCCTGTAGTAGGTCATGCAGCTGGTGTGAGGCAGTGTCCGGTGTGTTCAGCAGTTTGTGGAGCTTCCTTTGCTCAGTAACAACCTGCAGGAGCTCCAGAGTGCCAGCACTGAGCCTACCTTCCTCATCAACTTGTTCTCCTTCTTGGTGTTGCTGGCTCTGATGCGTCTACTCCAACAGATATCTGCAATAAATAAATAAATAAATAAATAAAACTGCATTAGCAATAAATAATAAAAGGGGGTTAAAAAAAAGATGTGTCAGTTTACTTTAAATGGCCTAAGCTGACTCAAGAAGTAGCAGTCATGTGACAGCTTTGGTTATGTTCCTCCCTCAGGCTTGATTTGTGCTACTGACAGAGCGTGGTTAGGTAACTGTGCATACACTGTATATAAAGGATGGATTTCAACATGCAGCATCATCCATTGGTCCTAATTTTAAAGCCCGATTATTGCGATTATTGAGGTAAACACTAGCAGCTACTGACGCCTGTCAGTCAAAGAGGCTACGCCTCCAAATGTAAGCATATCCAGTATAGTTGCTATGAAGGAGGAACTATCCATTAATACTAAAACCAGTTTTTGAACAGGGCTGTAAACATGTTTAATTCTGCTGTAAGGTTTTATGGGAGTCTATGGGGACTGACTCACCACTAGAGCCTCTAGTGGACATCAGAGGAACTGCAGCTGACTTCATTTTTCAGCCTTGGAGCTTCTACATAAATATACCTGAACATTTTTAATGCTGTGGCTGAGGAGTGTCTATAAGGTGAGATGAGTCTTCAGTAAGAGTGAAAAAAGTGAAATAAATAAAAATCATCAGATCAGCGCTGGCCTCTTTTTTTTCGTGACATCAGTGGCGAGCAGGAGCATAACAACCACACAGCGCCTCCATTTAGCCCAGCAGCAACACCTCTACTGTCAAATGCCTCATCCATCTCACAGCTTCAGCTTACAGTTGTTTCTCCTGGGAAGCTCCTACATGAGCCTCAGACTTTATCATGAAAACTGTAACTCGTGCACGTGTTTCTGATTTATCTGTCTGAGAAACAGTCAGTGCGCACGATCGAAGGCGTTTAACAAAGATCACATTAAGGAAATGCAAAAATTTTTAGACCCACTTCCTCATTTTCAGAGCTGAAAGTCTGAACTTCAGAAACATCGTGATGTGTAAACAGGAAAAACTACAAAAACCGAGACGCTGTGTGCATTTTTGTGAAAAGCTGCAGAGTCACGCTGAGGTCCCGTATTTCTGAAAGAGATCAAAATGTTCACATAAGTGGTTGTTTTTTTTAACCTTTGCTATCCCAGATTGACTTCATTCCTCTTTCATCCCCTTTTCTCCGACCACTGGAGACGCAGCAGCCGTGAACACATTTATCTGAGCGTCCGATTATCCCATTCATGTATTCAGGGAGAAATGGAGCCTGCCGAGGCTTTCTCACTGTTAGGGGACAAGTGGGATGAAACCTCTCAGAGCAGCACCCACTTCTCTTCATACGTACTTTCACTTCCACTTTAACCACCTGCATGAAGTTTAAAATAACGTTTCTGTAACTGCAGCTCACAGCTGTTAGAGTTGAACACATTGCACATGATGTTTTCCTGCTTTCTTCTGTGTCTTTGAATCTCTGCGTCTCGCTCCTTCATGGAGACTGACAGCGTCAGGCAGTTTGGATTTGGAACATGAAAGTCTGATTTTCACTGGTCGATTCTTGTAAGCTGCAGGCTCACAGATCAGGGTTGGTGTGCGATGAAGCTGCTGTTTGCCAACCTCTGCATCCCAAAGCAAAGCAGCGGCTTAACTTTATTCTTTCTATTTGTGTGTCCAGAAGGAGGCCTGACAGTGGGAGCGCCTCGCTTTTCTTCCATCTTGGAGGAAAGTCCCTCAAGTCCGAAACTAATCAGCCGAACAATGCGAAGCACAAACGTCTGAACAGGTCGTGAACCAAAGTCTGCCGGCTGGCAAACCTGCAACCTCCAATTTCCTGGTGCAGAGTTTCCTAACAGTTTCATGAAACATGCAGGTGAAATCTCACAGAATGGAATTAGCACTTGAGAAACTCGTCTTACTGTGAGCCTTTACATCACTGCACCAGAGGACACCTGGTGTGTGATCTGGAGGGACAGCAGCCTTTGACACCCTGTGAAAGGGAACAGGCTGTTTTTCTTTCCCAAGCTGCAGGACGAAGAACACACCGTGTATTTACTGTAGCTTTATTTTAACTGTAGCCATATTTACTTACTAGTTTACATCCATCCATCTTCTCCTGATTCTGTGGGCCTGGGTTGCAGGTGTTAAGGCCGAGATGGCTGGTGTGTTTGTGGAGCGGACCCAAAAGCAGACACAGGAGAGAAGAAACAAAGTATAACAAAAAGCCAGACATTTATTAGGCTGAATACACGAACACAAAACAAGGCAAGGTGAACTGGAGCAGAACTAAACTAAAACTGAACTGGGAACAGCTAAGACTAATCTATGAAAACTATGGCATGAGAATATGAATCTGAGCAGGAGCATGCAAAAACCAAGCCCTGACGTGATATGAAGCAATCCAAACAGACAAACTGACCATGAAGAGAGGGAGACAGAGGACTTAAGTACACAGAAGGGTAATGAGGGAAGTGGAAACACCTGGGGAAACACAGCTGACACAAATAAACATGATGCCACAGGGGAAGTAAAACTAAACACACTGAACATGGAAACCACATGGTCCTCCGACCCACCCTAGAGCTGGGTGTGAGGGAGGAGCTCAGGCCAAAAGAGTCACATGGACTTACACTGGAGGCTGTAGGAGTCCCATCCCCAGTTGGCCAACCCTTTTAATGAGCCATTAATTCAATCAATTCAATTCAAAGTTATTTCTGCTGCAAAGTAAAGACCCTACAGTACAGTAACAGTACAGAAAAACCCAGGCATTTACAAAACAGCTGTTGAACTTTCAACAACACATCTAAATGCACGTGCTGATCACAGCAGGAAAAGCACTATAGTGCTCGAGACTTCTCTGTCACTCTCAGTCCTTCCCATGAGTTCCTGACAAACCCTGATCTACACTTTGTGAGAAATAAAGCTGAGCTGACAGGTATCAGCAGGGTCTGCTCATTACTGAAGTGCAGTGTGCATCAGGCTTAGACTGGCACTCTGTCAACAAGCCTCTGTTTGTGAAAAACTGTCTTCATTTCCACCTGCAGCTCATCTCTACGTGTGGCAGACGCCCCGAGGGAACCACTATCATGACATGCAGCACGTTGGTTAATTATCCTGGGTAACCGTCCTCAGACTGCCTGTTGCCCAGGTCAGCATGGCATCGCCTCAGCAGGAGAGGAATCGTTTTGGGGGGTGAGGACAGTGGTGGTGTGAGATGGTGCGGTTGTAATACAGAGTGTCTGAATGCTGAGCCGCTTATCAGCTCGACCACACCATCACTCTCTCAGTGGGACTTTGAGCTGCTAAATGGAGTTTTTTAATTGGTTCTGCTGTGCGGCGGGAGTCTCTGCAGGAGCAGCCATGTTGGCTTTGGTTTGAGAATCCGCCTGCTGTGGACTTGGCGTGCTGATCATGGTCACACCCAGCAGAGGGGTTCACGCTGTCGATAGCGGGGTCCATTTAGCTGCCACGGGTTTTTTTGGGGGGCAGTGCGATAATGGAGAGGGCGGTCGGTGAGCCGCAGGCGGCTGGGATTTAATTATAACTGAATCAGCAATAATATTTCAGATTTTCTGATATTTGATTTTATTACACTGCTTAGAGAAAATGATTCACAGTCCATCATCCTCTGAACACCTAAACTGGAACTTGATAAAGCTCCTGTAGCCTCTGGATGGGAGGAATGAAACCAAGGAAGAAGTGGCAAAAAAAACCCAAAACGCAGTTCCTCTAGTGTCCACTTGGGGCTCCAGCAGTGAGTCGCTCCCCGTGGATGTTAAAATGTCCATGTTTACAGCAGCAATAAACACATCCACAGCCTGCTATAAAAATAGGAACAGGAGTCTCATCTTATAAACTTTAGAGTTTAAAATTTGCTTCATCAGGGGCGTGGCCTCTTTGACTGACAGGTGGATGGTGACACAGGCGGTTGTAGCTATGAGCTGGCTTCACCTCAGGTAACAGGTGTCCCTCCAGTGGACCTTCAGGCCCTTAGACAGTATATAGAGGATGGACTTTGCGGTTTGACGCATCGTTTGGATTTTTGCTGCTGCGTCTCAGTTTTCTGGAGCCAGGATTTGAAGGAGAATGTGCAGCAGTGACTGGGTGGATACGTGGCAATTAACAGCCTTCCACCTGTCAGCCAAAGAGACCACACTCCTAATAATGCAAACTTAATACAATTTAAACGGGTGACTTATAAAAACAGCCAATGTTTCATACTTTTTGTATTGTTGTACTTCATATATTCTGACTCTCTACGAACTACCATTGTTGCCCTTTAGTGTGACGTAATGTCCTACGTGACATGGATAAAATGACCAAAAACGCGTTTTAAATTTCTAAATAACTTTAAAAGACAGCTGAGTATTGCTCTAGGGGAGATGCAGTTTTCACTCTTCTTAAATTTGTATAATTTCCAGCAGTTTTGTGAGGCTGAAGTTTGGCTCACATTCACAGAAAAAGTCCAGCAAGTTCAACCATCTAATCTAAAAATACTGTTCATATTAATTTTACATGAAATTAACCAACCTGTATTGTAATTAACCAAGTTTTAAGAATTTTGACTGTAAAAATAAGAAATTTGTATGATGAGGATATATACGAATTATATGAACTGCCCTTTTTTGTAATGTGAAAAGAGAATTTAGTGTATTTTTATAATTAATTCCCCATAACTCTACACAGTTAAATACGGAAGAATTAGAGAACAATACAGTATACAGAGATAATTATAATCTAGAACCTGTTTAATTTTGTTCATGACTGAGATGCTTTTGGACACTTTGTTTTGTGTGTGTCTGATGTGAGGTTTCCGACTGATTTTATTGTCAGGTATCCTAAGAATTTAGTCTTCTTTACTAATTCAATTTTTCATTTTCTAGCTGTATTTGTGTCCCATCATTCATATCATAGTTAACAAATATCATTGATTTGTTTTACTGAGATTTAGTGATCATTTATTAATTTTTTAACTGCCTTAATTCATTATTTACATTATTAATAAGTTCCTCATAATTATCCCCAGAAAAAAAAAAATAGTATCATCAGCAAATAATATTACGTTTGATCATTTAGAAACCTTGAACATGAGATTAATATAAATATTAAATAGACTGAGGCCCAATAATAAAGTAATGCTGTTTGCTCTTTAATATATTTTTACACAATTATGTTGCAGCTGAGTGATCAAATATCATTTTTAAGAGCAGGTGGTATAACGATAATCACATGCATCTTTTATATACAGTCTATGGTATAGATACATCCTGAATATAAAATATTAAGTAAATATATTTTGTGTCCAACAGAGACGCTTTGTTTTAACATCACTGTAGTCGACACAGAGGAAGGAAACACACTTTGCTTCCTGTGAAATTAATCAGAATTAAAAAGACAGTTCATACAGGAACAGTCTCATTCAACTGTAACTTCAGCTTCATAAATTAGCTCTTATGAATTCACCTGTTAAGAGCTTCTGTTTAAGGTCTCTGACTCTCAGCGGCCAATAAAGACAACTTCAGACTCATTATGTATATTAATACGAGTAAAACATGAGAGCAGGAGGACACAAAATGAGACGTGTCTGAGCTCTAAGAGCAGCAGGATGAAATTCATCTCATCCTGCTGCAGCCAGTCAATAGAAATTAATTTTCTGGCCTTGGCTCCCCGTGCAGTTTGTGTTTTGGGGTGTGACAATAAGAGCCGATTCTCATCTTCTCACAAACCTCACCAAGTGTCGCCTGAACACCACGACCTGCAGCTCCGCTCCTCTTGCTCATCCTCCCTCTTCCTCCTCTGGAGAGCTTCGCTGAGGGCCTCAGGGGCTGGACACACTCCCTGTTTTCCTCTGTGAGTGTGTGTGTCATATGTCAGATGATGGTAGATATCAGAATCCATAATGAAGACGGAGGATGCATCCCAGAGGACGGGCGGGTTCAGTAGCCGCTGACCTGCATCTTTAAGCAGAAGCTCTGCTGTCATGACGCCTCTGAGTAATCACAGTTCGTGAATTGGTAAACTCGGAGGGTCCGAGTCCCAAGAACAAACAGCGCAGTCTCTGTATGAAACCCCCGGGAGAATTTATATGCAACCGGCTCTGTGTTGCTGTTTTTTAATACTACGTGTGGGATTCACATCCTGTGGAGCTCCTGGAAACGTACACACTGCACAACTGATAATTGAATTTAACTGGCAGATTAATCAGTAATGCAGGTCTGCATGTGTGTGTGTGTGTGTGTGTGTGTGTGTGTAGGTGTGTAACAATAATTATTTGTTACTATATTTTTGAATGTGTGCGTTGGCTGGTGCTCACAGTATGTTCACCGTATCCGTGCAAGTGTGTGTAGGCTTTGTGTGTGTAGGAGGCGATTCTTTATTTGTGTTCATACACTAAAGTAAGAGAGCGGCTTTGCATGATTCAAAGAGAAAAATAATCCTTCTTTATCTTATACTGGACCTTGGCGGACCATCATCCTGGGCTAAAAGCAAGCGTGTCCCCTCTCAGTGAGAAAGATCCAAACTGTGTTTGCTGCTGTCGGCAGAATTGGTAGAGTGAATTTATATTGGTTGGTTTCCTGGCACAGACGTGCCTGTTAAGCGCAGTCCATACATTTTCAACAGGGTTGACTTCTGGGCTTTGGTAAGAACATTCCAGACCCATTTCTAAACAACTACAGATTACAAGATCATCACTTCAAACTGTTTTGACTAAATACATGTTATTCAGATCTGCCATCACTTTGCTGACGTCTGGGAGAAGACCCAAACTGTTCCCCTCAGATTGGGGGAAATTGGTTAGGATGTTCAGAAACACCCCAGGAACAAGCCTGCCATGGACTGGAATCTGCTGGAACACCAGTGTCACTTTCCACAGTGAAGCCAGTTTCATATCTCCATGAGTGGGTGCTGACCAACAAAGAAGCCCCTGCTCCAAAATCAACAAGCTTGACTGAAACGTGGACGAGCCAAACGCCCTCTGGAGAAAAGTTTGATGGTCAGACGAGACAAAGATGGAGCTGTTTGGAGGAGTAAAGGTGAGGCTTTCAAACCTGAGAACACTGTACCAGCTGTGAAGCATGGTGGTGGTAGCATCACGCTCTGGGCTGTGGTTCTGGTACATTAGACAAAGTGGAGAACTGACTCCAAAATCTTCAATTACACCTCAATTTCCTGAACTGAATTTCCCGGAGGAACCCACCCGAGGGATTAATAAAGTTTCATCTAATCTAATCTAACTCAGCAGCTGGACAACTGAAACTTGGACATAGTTGGGTGTTCCAACAGGACAATGATCCCTAACACACATCAGAACTGGTTTTGGATAAAGCAGCTTAGCATTAAAACCATTTTAAATGAACTTTACCATTTCTGCCAAGAAGAAGCCAGAAGCTTGTCGATGGGTACACAAAGCATCTGGTTGAGGTGCAAATTTAAAGTTTAACCAAATATTAGTGGAGATGTGTGTATGTATTTGGGCCTGTTCCAGTTTTATTCCTGTCCATTTTATGCAGAGAGGTTTGCTCATATATCTGAATTATAAAATGTCTGATTCCTAAAAATTCACTTGTTCTGGATAAAATTTCAAAAGCCATTCAAAAGCAGAATTTTGAAACTATCCAAACGTGTGCATGTTTTTATGCAAATCCTGCCTCATCTGCATGGGGAAACAACACTTCAGACAACTTGTAATACAAAATGTAGCCATCTTAATGCAAGCAACCAACTGAGAAAGATTCATGATGCTATCAGGTATTTTTTCCACTCTGTTCACCTCGTCTCCACTCACAGACTCACAGCAGTCTTTTCCCATCTTTATGCTAAGCTAGTCTGAGAACTTATTGACTATAATAGATGCATTCAGCATGTGTTCAGTCTTGAGCAGTAGGTGTGACAAATCTATTTTACTGATTATGTAAAAGGGGTTCGGAAAATCTCTTCAACGGCTACACCTGTTTCACTGGAGGAAAAGAGGGTTTTTCTGCTCACTCTGTTCCTTTTGTCTTTAAGGAGGAAAAACGGAGCTAAAAAAAGTTTAAATCTCTTAAACAAAAGAAAACAAAGACAGTTTACTGGATACACAAACAGCTTTTTAAACTTGGCCAAAAATAAGAAACACATCCTAGTTTTCATACAGAACCAGAACAGCCCTTATTTACCATCCAGTGAGAATTAAAGGAGACACAATAAGACCTTATTTCATGTGCTTGTGTATAGCACTAACAGTGCACCAAGAGCTTGCTAGAAACTAAAAAATCCAGAGCTCAATCTACTTGTGAGTACATTTGTCGAGAGGCAGCAAAGTAATATTTCCAGTTGTTATCAATCATTTTGCACCACTGAGGTGTAAAAATCCCCGTTATTTGCACGTCTGTAAAGTGAAAGACACTTTTAGTATAAAGTCATGAACTTTATACTAAAAGCAGTTTAAATCACCTCTCACCTGGCTGAACTGTAGGTAAAATATAACTCTGATATAAGCTAAAGACCTGCGTGCATCACTGAAACCTCTAGTATAAAGTAAACTATGACTCCCGAGCCCAAGAACTAAGACTTTAGGTTTGTCCTCCGTGTCTAATTTGTGGCTACAGCTGACTTCTTTTCCACTGCAATGACCACAATAAATTCAACCATCCAGCTATTTTTAAGCTTTCAAGACAGCTGAGAGTCTGTCCTGGGTCTGCTCTGGTATCCACCAGGTTGGACATTCCTGAAACACATAAGCCAGAAGGTGTCCAGGCGGCACCTTGCAGGAGCCACCCCAGCTTGCTCCTCTCAGTGTGGTCGATTATGCCTCTACTCTCTATACCCTTCCTCTAACAGGGGATTTACTCCGTATATATGTCGTAACCACAGACCCTGAAAACCCACACTGTAACCTGACGTGCACCTCTGAAATGCAACTACATGTAGCGCCGAAGCTGCCCACAATTATTGTCCTTGGTCTGTTTGGTGCCATAATTCCTCCTTTTCAATTTATCAGTCAGGGAATAATAACCATTGCCTCATGGATGGAATTCCTGAATGGAGATTCCAGAAATTATCGAAACAGACGTGAGGGGATGTGCAAAAGAAGTGAAAAATTTGAGGGACAAAAATGTCAGCCTTTAAAAAAAAAAATGGCCGCAGCAAAGAGTCGGTGCTCGCGGCTGGCACTTCTTATAAAACCCTGGGACACGACCACATGGTGATTAACACATGATGCTCCAGCACAAGCAGACATGCTGGCAGTGATGTCAGCCACTTGGGTTAAGGTTAAGTCTGTGCTCTACAAAGATTCACCTCAGAAGTCTAAATCAGCCGTGAGTCTTCAGCGGAAGCTCACGTCCATCTTTGGCCTTATTCTGTCACTGCTCACAGCTTGTGGTGAGGGTAGGAAGCCAGATTCACCAATAAATCGATAGCTTTGATTTCTTCATTTGATGCAACTTGGTTTCCATCCATCCACTTCCACTTATCCTTTTCAGGGTCGCGGGGGCACTGGAGCCTATCCCAGCTGTCATAGGGCGAGACTCAGGACCTTCATGCTGTGAGGCAACAGTGCTAACCACCGTTCCACCATGCTGCCACAACTTGGTTTTATGAAACCAGAGTGGCAACGAGCTAAAGCATACTCTGTTTTATCCCCCTCTCTAATCTGATGGGACCATGATTTACAAAAATAACTGTGTTGTGTTCAGTAAGACTTGAAACTAGTGACTGAGACCAGAAGATCAAGTAAGAAGAAAGGCAATCAAACGTCTTTTTGGAATCGCTCCCTCCTGGTCATTAAAAAAAACAAAAGGCAGGCTTAAAGCATGTCATCATTAGCTTAGCTTTCTTTAGCCTATGTTTTTACATACAGTCTATGGTTAATAAGTGTGGCGTCCTTCTTTTGCATGTGCTGTTAGCTAGTCATGAAAAAGATGGTGGAGGTTGCATTCTGTGCTGAGAAGAGGTCAAAACAACTTCTAATTTCAGATTAGGTCACGCAGCACACAGATAAATGAGGGTAACCAGGCCTGGAAGACGGTTTTTACTCCCAGATGGTTTGGATGCTTTCAGGACTCTTTTATGGTGAGAAGAAAGCCAGAGGGAGAGGACCGCACCATCTCAGTGGAACAACTGCCATGTTTAAATATCAGGGACCAAATATGAGTCAGACATACATATGAGTCAGATTATGAAGATTATCTCCCACAATATTGTATTAGAGCTCCTGAAGAATGCAAAAAGAAGATTTATTGACAGGAGTGTGGCACAGATATGGCTCCTTGAACCCTTATTCAACATGAATTGGAATAATGGCACTTTAATGTTAAAGCTAGAGGCTTTAACATAAAAAAGGGACAATTTTCTCCAACCAGACAGTAACATGTGGAGATAATGAACTCTTATTTCTGTCACAGCTGAGGATAAAGAAAGAAAAAAAGCTACAGCGCTTACCTAAAATATTTTATTCTTCAACACAGCTTTCAAATTTTTCAGTTCATCATTTGTTATCTCAGTAATCCATTTGTGTCTGCATGGGTAGTATGACTGGAAGTTTGCACAGAGACACAGTCTCT
This sequence comes from Etia nguti, assembly GCA_015106755.1. NCBI lineage: Eukaryota > Metazoa > Chordata > Actinopteri > Cichliformes > Cichlidae > Etia > Etia nguti. The sequence goes on along the minus strand of VUQG01044772.1, from coordinate 5,839 downwards.
CTCATACACTCAATCTTCATTCTGCTGCTGTGACTTGGAGCAGAAACTGGTCAAACTTCCCTGTGGAAAGAGCGTCTGTATGGATGTCTCCATCTGCTGTAACCTCCGATCTCAGACCAGAGAGACTTTAAGTCCTTTTGGACAATGAGAAACATGGCTAGAGTTGCTTTTGAAACTCAAGTGTGATTGGATGCGGTGGTCGGAGAAAAGAGCTGCACCAGGTGAACTGATCAAACAAGATTCAGATTTGATAAATCAGAGATATATATTTATATAAAATGTACAATTATTTTCAGTTGCTAGAGATAGGGTGAGATGGAAAGGAAGCAGCTGAAAGAAGTAGTAGTTGTAGTATTGTCTGATGAGTTTTGGGGAACAAAACTACTGATCAGTGAAGCTCTTACCACTGTGGAGCTTCTTATCTACCCAGGGTAGCTGCAGAAGCTAAGATCAAAGTGTTCAGACATCAACCACTTCACCCTGAGAACGCGATGTTCTTGTTCAGGAACTCCTCAAAGTCGTCTTTCCATCGCCAGGCAGTACTTCCCCATCCTGCCAAACTTTTTTGAGGCTAACTGAAAGTCTTTTCCTGGATTCTCCTTAGAATGAAGACCCCAAAGGCCTTCACGCTTCACTCTCACTACCGATCTGTGTCTGGAAGCCTTCTCCACCATCTCATCCAATTCACTTCCAAGTGGTGGTGAAGACCTAAACTGGAAGGCAAAGCTGTAAGTTTATGGGTTAATCTATGCTCCAGACTTTAGCTGTGGTCATGATCCTACACATGTGGTTAGGTGGGTTGGTTGGTGCACTTGGTCAGGATGCCTCCTGGGCGCTTTGCTCTGAAGTTAGGAAGAGATTCCAGACTAGATCCTGAGCACGCTGGAGGGACTAAGTATCTCATCAGGCCAGGAAGTTTCTCGACATCTTCTAGAAGAAACTAGTTAAAAAAATTTTCCTGGGAAAAACCCTGGAATACCCCCACTGTGTCCCAACTCTGGATAAGCAGAAGAAAATAACTGGATGGAATATACAGTGGTGTGAAAAGTGTTTGCCCGCTTCCTGATTTCTTATTTTTTCTATGTTTGTCACACTTAAATGTTTCAGATCATCAAACAGATTTAAATATTAGACAAAGATAAAACAAGCAAACACAAAATGCAGTTTCTAAATAAATCCAAACCTACATGGATTGGATTTTCAAGGTTTGGATGTTTTTTGCCCTTAATAACAAACACCTTCATTAGAAGCTGCATTTTGTGTTCACTTGTGCTATCTTTGTCTAATATTTAAATTTGTTTGATGATCTGAAACATTTAAGTGTGACAAACATACAAAAAATCTGAAATCAGGAAGCGGGCGAACACTTGTTCCCACCACTGTACAACCAATCAAACATGATACATCATCAAGAAATCAATACCTAGAGAAACAGCTTATTTTTAATAGAGGTAGTTGGTAGTTACTCTCTCTACACTCCACCCTCTGGTTTACATCTTTATGGAGAAGCACACATACTGCAGCAGGACAAAGAGTACAGCCACACATCCAAGCCTCCAAACACTCCTGACATGACAAGAGGAATGTCATCAGATTTTACCAGGGTAGCAAGGATCAGGTCTGAGAGCACGATCAGCAGCACAACATAATCTGAAGCTCATGGACATTTTCCAGACTTCTCACAGACTTTTGTACTTTACTTGTTATTTTTTCATCAATCAAAAATAATATATTGCCACTTCTTTGAAAAAGTAGTTTAATTACAGTCATTCTGGCAGAAAGCATTATGGGAAAATGAGAAGGCATTAACTGAAGTAGACAAAGCAGCCGAGGCAGCCTGGAACAAAAGAAGAAAGTACTTTGAGATTAAAATGAACTTTTTAAATCATCTCTTGCCCATCGCTGCTAAACTTCCTGGAGGAGATCCAATTATAAAAGATGTTCATTAAGAACTAAACAACTCCAAACTTGGTGAGCTCTCATGCAGCTTCTGCTAACTGATTCTTAACTGGATGTTTTGGTAATTTAGGAGTCTGAAATTCGCAGGGTCAGCCAAACTTTAATTTGTGAAAATGTTCTTTTTAACCATCCTGACGGTTTCTTATGGTCCTGCTTTTGAAAGCATTTTGTAAATGCTGGTAAATAATGAACATGATTGCTTGGATTTGCAGAACATGCAAAGGTCTCCATCAGCTACCTTTGCTCACTAAATCTAATCCATGCAGAGAGTTTGGTTTTACCCCGACACTGACCTGAGTCAAAGCAAAGAGCTCCTCTGATAACAGAATGAGGAAAAGTGATCAGTGGAGCCACTTCAGGATGTTACTGCAAAACTCAGTCATATTGATGGTCTCCTGTTGGGGGAGAGATGATGAGCACTCTCCTGGTCGCGCTCTTCACCTGGTCTGCTTGGAAACTGTGGACTCTTGGTCGTAGCTGCAGACCCAGCTTCAAATTCACACTAAATCTGAGTGCGGTGTAAAACAGAAGTATTCTGTGTCAGAGGTCAGAAGAGGACTTCTAGCGAGCGACTCTAAAAACACCGGCTGCACTGGGAGTTATCTGGACATCCTTGAGAAGATGATCTCAAACAGGAAATCATCTAATTTTAAACTGGCCATTTTTTTTTTTACTTTTATAGACCCCTCCTCACAGTTCTGCTCCTTTTGTTTCAGAGGAAATGTCTAATTTATTTTTCCCTTAATGACCATATAAAGCTTACTCACCACTGGATGGACTGAATGAGCAGTTCAGAAGAAACTAAATGTATTTGATTTAGTTTTAATTTAACACAATCAAATTCAGTTATATTTTATTTATATAACATGATCACAATGGCAGTCACCTCAGGCTGCTTCAAATTGTAAGGTGGGGGTATTCAATTAAAATTTAAGGAGGTCCAGTTTAAAAACATCTTCAAACAAAGGTGGTGTCATAAAAGTTTCACATGCATTACAATTTGATGCGATATATTCTGAAGTAGCCTAATAGTTGTATCAGTGTTTGCATAAAGTCATAACTGGTTGTTAAATAAAGCAACAAAAGTCAAATTCAGCAGTATTTTAACAGTTTCTATTATTCATTTGACAAAGACCAGGAAGGCGCTCTAATGAAATAGTAATAAAATACTCTCTTCTCATTTCAGGTGAAATGAAGTTTGCATTCATAAATAAAATGAGTAGTTTGAGTTTTTCCTTTCATTTCAAATATAAACCACCTCAGCTTCAACCTCTTTTACTCTTCATCAGCTTCTCTGACTCACTTCTTCAGAGTTCTCTGCTTTCACACGAGCTTTGAGTAAATTATTACACGTCTGTCTGCGAGTTTCCTGTGAACATATACTGACTACTGTAAAGACAAAGGCCACGCCGATTAAAATAACTTTACCCTAAATATGAGGAAACTTGGGCAGAGTAAAGTTGAAATGGTCCTTCAAAATCTAGTAACAGGTCTCCGTCCGGGTCCGGATCTGGAACGTGGGCTTCCTGTTGGTGACCTGGCTTATAAAGAAAAGACCCAACAATATTTGAGAGAAAACCCCAACAGTCAAACAAACGCCTCTGAGCAAGCACTTCCTCAGACATGAATAACTAATGATTAAATGCAGGTTGGTGTGTAAAGTGAGTGACGAAGAAGCACTCAGTGCATCATGGGAATCTCCCCGCAGCCTACACGTATTGCAGCGTAACTAAGGGAGGATTCAGGGTCACCTGCTTTCTATCGCTTTACAATCTGCAGATTTAAGCAAACACTTTGAGATTATGGCTGAATTTGGAGTTTGTTTTGCTCCTGCGGTGGCATGTTAGACACAAAAAGTGACCAGCTTTGATTTGCTGAAAATTCCATGTAATAAAAATTCTCCAAAAGTCGTCACAACAATCAGGAGGTGAAGCCCAACACACGCTGAGGACACACTGGAGAAACGATGTATCTTGGGCTGAGGAACACCTTGATGTCCCTCCATTAGAGCGAGAGGAGGTGACCAGTCAGAGGGGGGTCCGGACACCTTTACTTACACTGCTTCACCCCTGACCACGACCTGGATTAATCCTCTGAGGTGTAAGTCATCATCAGTGACAACCCCTAACGTTAACCAATCACAGCATCATCTCTGTTTGTATAAATTGTTCTCGGCAATCGGGGAACAATTCAAATCATCATTCCATCTCCTTTCCCTTTTTCCAAAGTACTGGGCTAGTGTAGGGTTAGGGATGGCACCTCGGAGGCCTTTGGTACTTTCAAACCAGGTTGGAGTGTATCAGCATCCAAAATTACATCAATCCCACAAAGAAAAAAAATACAGTAGGTGCATGTTCAGTGTATAGTCAGGCAGTTCCAACACCACCCCTGCAGTTAAAATCCACCACCTGTCATCTTTCAAAGGTTTCTGTGGATTAAAAGTAGTTGATCTTGCTGCGTCTGGCATTTACATCCGTCTTTATACACTCGTGAAAAAGAAAGGTGTGTGGGAGAAAGAGGAAGCTGCTGTAAACCGGTTTAATCATCCACGAATGGGCCGAAATCCATCAGATCTTCAGGCTGAACCAGCTTCTACTTTTCCTGCAGTGGTGAAACTTAAGGCTCACGTGTTTCCACTTGTTTTCTGAGAATGGGTACAAAGCATTAGACCCCTGACTGACTAGAGGACAGCGTTGAGCGTAAGGAAATAAATTAGATGTGGCTTTTCCGAAATGTGGTTAGAAAACTTAGATAATTAAAAATTGAAGCACTGAAAACTTGTGATAACTGATTGCTCCCATCTCGTTGGAAAGATCTGGTAATTTAAGAGTCTTTTAAATCAGTGCAGTCAGCCCAAATAACAGGCTTTAATTAGTAAATGGTGGAAATGTTCTCTTTAGTGTGTCTGATGGTTTGTTAAGGTGCTTTTGTTTTAAAGCATTCTACAAGTGCTAAGCAATTACTGTTATCATTACGAAGGTAATGACTTTTAAAAAGCATCCTGGTGTAAGCTCATGGAACATGAAAAGGTCTCCAGAAGCTCCCTTTGCTCAGTAAATCTAATCCGGGTGTTTAACCCCATGCCGAGTGTTTGGCCTCACCCCGACACTGAGCTAATGAGTCAAAGCAAAGAGCTGCTGGTCCACTAACACACTCGGGGAAGTGAACAGTAAAGCCATCTGTGACTGAAAGGCTGCCAGGACAACATGAATATTAATAACTCAGAATGGATTTATTTACACGTGGCTACCTCTGTCTGTAGTAATGTATAAATAAAGTTATACTTACATTTAAGACCTTTAAGGCCTTTATTCGAGATCAAACCACCTTTCACTGGAGGGAATACGTAAAAAGCCTCAGTCTGGAAAACTGATGTATGGACTCTGGTGTTCTGTAACACACAGGTTTGATCTCAGTACTTAAAAAGTGTCTCCATTACTCCAAGATGTAATGGAGACACTTTCCAGCTGTTACTGCATGGTGGATGGTACTTTTCTCCCTCACAATCCATCAGTTTTCACAAAGATCTCCAACAGCACCGGCTGAACAGCAGCCTAAACCATGACACAGGCTCCACCGTGCTTCACAGATGGATGTAGACTCTCACTCTTGGATCTCTCTCCTGACCACCTCCATCCATGCTGCTCATGATTTGGATCCATGTCTCCAGCAGACCCATTTTCAGTCCAGTTCTTGTGTAATTTTCATACCCCAGTCTTTTCTCCCAGTTTCCCCTTTTCTTAAGGCCCACACTTCTTCTTTTGTCGAGTTTCCTCAATTTTTTTAAGTAAGTAAGTAAGTAAGTAAGTAAAATTTATTTATATAGCACATTTCACAGATAAAAATCACAAAGTGCTTCACAATAAAACCAGAAATACAA
>VUQG01044771.1:11398-66930 GCA_015106755.1 Etia nguti | reverse complement strand
TACCAAACAGGCCTTCATCCTCACCAACCAACCGTTACGTTTAACCCAGTAAGCGAGAGCACTTTCACAGAGAGGGGGAGTGAGGGCATGACAAAGGTGAGATGGGATCCTCAACAGAAACAAGGGCATAGTTCTAAATCAAGCATAATCCAACTTTGCCAGATATTTGGCAGAAAGTTGAAGATCTAGCAGTGTTTGGTGATCGCACACCATTAGAGAGTTGACATTTACAGTAACAAGGAACACAAGCAGCACAAAAACACAGCGCAGTGGCAGTGAAGGATGGCAAGCCACTGGCACCATCTTGATCCAGGATAGGGTTGGTCACTTCAGAGGCCACCACACGAGCCAGGATCTGCTGGTCCTAAAAAATAAAGTGTTTCTAAAAAACCACACACAGATGAATTATTCCATCAGGTCTCATCTTTTTTATGTCAACATACACAAATTCTGCTAATTTATTTACTGACAACAATGATTGGTTCAGTTCAGGACTCGAAGTCGGTCTCTGGTCTGGAGGACATCAGGAACACCAATCACGTTGTCCATATTTGTTCTATTTATTTAATCTTTTATGACCTATCTGACCTTATCTCTTCAGCCTCTGGATCTGATTCATAACTTTACATCCTCCATTTCAAACCTCAGAGCACATCACCAACAACAACAACCCTCAGACAGGACCTAGTTCTTCCTTTTATGCCAGTGAGGCGTGATTGCAGATGCCGCTCAGGTATGTCCACCTCGCCGCAGCTGTCAGCATCCCCAGCCCACGGCCCAGCGGCAGGGATGTGTTGGTTCAGGGGGCCGCCCGCGACTCCAGCGGCGGCAATGGAGCTGGACTGAAGGCCGCTCACATGGCAAGCGGCAGCGGCGCAGGAGTCGCAGCCGTGGGCCAAAGCTTCCAGGTGGCTTGGCAGGCGGCCGGCGTGCAGGACCCCAACGTGCACTGGCCTCTGGCGTGGACGCCACTCTACTGACTGGCACGACAACATCCGGCTCTAGCTGCACAGATCCCTCCCTTGCGCTGACCTCTGGCTCTGTCTGAGCAGGATTCTGCCCCCCGCTGTCTACTGGCTCTGGCTGCGCTGTTCTCTCTATCGTGCCGCCCTCCGGCTCCGGGTGGGCAGCAGGCCCCTCTGGCGCCTTGACCTGCTGAGCAGGTGAGTGAGGCGGTGGTGGACATGGAAGTTGCTCAGTGGCCCTCCTCCGGGGAGCAGGAATGGGTGCAGGGACCTGTTGGGTGCCAGCTCTTCCACTCGAGGAGTGGGTACGGGTTCTGAGACAGGCTGCGTCTTAGCTGGCCCCACTCTGGGGGGCGGCACGGGCGCCGAAACAATCCGGACCTCAGTTACTTCCACGCAGTCAAGGGACGCCAGTGGGGGTGGCAGCAGTGTCGGCCAGGACCCGGTCCAAGGTACCAGACCCTTGATCACTTGCATCTCGGTCCAGTCCTGCAGTTGTTACCGCTGGCGGTGTCACACCGTCGCCGGTGTGACACCGCCGCCTGCTTCCTTTGCTTTGCCATGAGCTTGGCTACAATTTGGGCCAGCGCCTTCCCTGGCTTGCCCGGTACTGGGTTTGCCGTACCCCTAACCTCATGAATCCAACATATAACGTTGTAATAAATCCACGGCAGACCCGACCACATTTCCATGCTTTCCAGCGTACACTTTTATTACTGGTTGCTGTACTTTACACACACACACAGCTTCAGCTTTTCAGCTTGCAGCTGAGCACATCACTAACAACAACAACCCTCAGATCGGACCCAGTTCTGGAGGCCGAGGTGGACACACCTGAGCGGCATCTGCAATCACGCCTCGCCGGCGTGATTGTGGATGCCACTCAGGTGTGTCCACCTCGCCGCAGCCGCGCCACCAACCACGCCCCACCACAAACGTGTAAAACAGAAACTTCTGTTTTTACCAAAACTCATCATCAGGTCTTCACATCAGACCTGTTTCTGAACCTGTTCTCTCCACTTTAACATATTTCATTAATGTTTAACTCCTTTATTGTCTCTCATTAATTTTAGTTTTTACACTTTTGTATGAAGTCTCCATTTTTTCTGTTTCGGGGTTCAGCATTTCTCTAAGCATGCGCAGACTGGGGCACTGTACTTTGGAACAGAGTTAGCATCACCTGTATTCTCAGGTTCTGCCCTATCTCGTTACCCTCCCACTGGGTAAAAGCATTGCGTGCTGCATTAAAAGGATCAGAGTTTAAATCGCTTCCTCAGCTTCGCTTTAATCTCTAACCTCTGAGTGGATCCTCATCTTCCCCAGTTCTCGACCCTCAGCTGACCCTCCTGTTCTTCAGTAGCTGGTAATACTGTTCCAACACAATAAACATTAGTTACAGTCAGTCTGTGGCAAAGGTACTGGTGTACAGGTTTTCAGGTTTTGGTTACACCATGCACTGACCAATGTAAATTTAAAAAGGCGGAAGATTCGAGGCAGAGTCCAGTCCATTTACAGTGTCAGTTAGCTTGTGCGGGGTATGTTTGTGTTCGTATTGCTTGATGATGTCTACAGTGTCCTTTAAAGGACTTGGACCTGGCTCCATCTCTGGACCCCCCGGGTTCCACTCTGCGTCACCGTCGCTGTCTTTGACCTTTAGCTGATAAAAACAGAGTTAATCTTCCTGTGAGCTGATTAACCATTTATCTGCTCAGGTGAGGTAATGAACTGCACATGTCACACAATGGTGTATAACATGGGAAAAATACTGCAAGAAACTATAAAACTATAAACTATAACTGATTTCTTTTATAACTATAAAAGAAATCTGTAAAAAATATCACAATAAAAGCGATGGTACTAATAATGATAAAACAAAAAAAGTAAAACAAAAAGCAGTGAAAGCACCAGAATTTAATGTGAAAAAAAGCTGTAAAACACTAAAGTATTTCACACCTTAACAGCCGAGACAGTAAAATAAAGACCAAAGTTGAAGGCTTTCTCACAGTAGTTATAGATATCTAATAATATATATATATTTCTTTTTTATGTTATGTGTTCCAAAGCTCTGATGTGTGTTTGATAAAAGATGAGTCAGACAGCTTGGTTTCAGTCACAATCTCTTTATAGGCTTTATCATACACAGCAGAGCAACTAGAAGCTCCAACCAACCCACAACAACTGACTGAAAACATCACAACTCTCCAAAGAAACAGAAACATATGATTCTCTATGCAGCGGACTTGACCTTAACTACAGATCTGAGAGCAGATTTCTTTCCGACGTCATTTCCTGTCCCAGCACTTTAATGATCACAGGTTTCAGACCTTACAGGGAAAGAAAGAAAAAAAAAAAAAAAGAAACACTCCATAACCAATCACACGATCGCCACAGGACATTTTTCACCCTGAATTCAGTCTGCCGGGTGTTTTCTCTGGAAATGTTAGCGTCACCCACACCTGCAGAAATAACCCACCTGTGACAACAAGTATTGGACGCAGCTTTGCTCCATTCATTGTGCAGTTTGAAATCACACCAGGAGCATTTAGTCAGTGAGGGGTATTTAATTTTAAAAATTGCACAGCTTGTCAGTGCTGTTAACTCACCTGCTCAGTGCAGCTTCCATAATGAACAGACCCAAGCAGAAACACGCATCATTTGTGTTAAGGTGAAGCACTCAGTGCCGACGTGTTCCTGCTTTCGCTATCTGTTTATCAACAAAGAGGTGGACTTGTAAAAATATCGACGTTTAAAAAAAAGAAAAATAACGACCAAATAAAACTGACAAATGACCATTTTTATATCTGTTGTTTATGTGTTTAGCTCTGTATACACCTGTGCACACCAGCCTTTACAATATTATTAGATGTGCTGTTTCTGTTATGAGTTAGTCCTACATCAGTAACATTAACTTTACACCTGTATATACACCTGCATGTGCAAGCTTTCCTCTGTACTTACAGAGGAACAGGCAGGAAGTACAGCTGTGTGAACACCATCTAAACCTCTGTGCAGACAGGAGTTTTATACAGATGTATACTGCTGTGTATGAACCTCTGTTGTTGTTGCCTGCTCTCGCAGGTGGCAGCACTGATACATTGCTATAGTGTAGTGGTAAGACTACACACCTTTGGAGCGGGAGTTGCAAGTTCGATTTCCACCCGGTATCCAGTAAGGGTCCTGGCTAGACCCCCCATGCTAAAAAACCAAGCCCTGGAATGGCACGGCTATGTCTGCAGCCTGTTCGCAGCTCGGACAGAAGCATTTCACTACATGTTGTATCCTCTATAAAATGTGTATTTGACAAATAAAGGTTGTTTGTTTGCGTGACTCACTGGAGCTGGATGATGTCTGATGGGCTGACAGGAAGTGTTACTCTGAGAGGGGTGATGATGTTTTAATTACAGGAGCACATTCCTCATGTTTAAAAATAAACTCTATTTAACATATTTACAGAAAATATTGACATTCACAGGAACTTCAAATGTTCACGTTAATGTGTATGTGTGTGCATATTATATTGGCTTATATACAGTTCTTTTCTCCCTCTTATGGGGGGAGAGATGGCAGTTGAGGGGGGTGAAGAGAAGGGGAGACCTCAGTCCTCTGTGGTGGGCTCGGCTATCAGGTGTTGGCCTCCAGAGCATCTCCGCCTTCCACCTGGTTGGTCCTCCCAAGGGTCTTCAATTTGGTGAGCAGATCGCTGAAGGTCTCCTTCACGCCCTTCTCGAGCAGCCAGCCCTCACTCTCACACTCTGGGTTCTCCGGCTCTGCCATCGTCTCAAGTGCCGTGCTCAGGTACTTCAGCCCTGCCATATCCACAGACTGACATAAACACACAGAGGTCACATTTAGGGCAAATCCAGGAAAACCCCATCAAGCCTAGTACATTTATTATTTAATGACCTCATCATTTTAAGGTGAATCTCTGGTTCTCACAGAGTTTTAAATCCCTAAAGTCCCCCCAGAGGTTCCTTATTCCCAAAGAACATTGCGGTGACAGGAATGTTGTTTGTGGTCATTTTTAGTTGGTATTAGTAGTTTTGTTTTGTGCTCATTTAACCGACTCTGACAAAAGAAATGTGAAATTTTCTGTTTGAAGGCTTCAATACAATTTTGGGCCCTTTTATTTTCTTTAGCAGGACAATTACACATTATTATTGTTTGCTTTGTTCAAAGAACAGCATAACAGACTGGGAGTGGCGAATGGCAATATCATGAGCACACAGTCACACTCTGCTTTATTAAGATTATAGACCCGAATGGCAAACTATAGAGAACCCAGGACTGAACCCTGAGGCTCGCCCTTTAAACTGAGGAGTCAGGAAAAACTGAGTTCAGGAAGTTGTTTTTTTAATTTAAGCCTTTCAGGTCAAACATGTTGTTTTGACCCAGATTCCAACTCACTTCTCCCTCTCAGGAAGTTTCCCTCATCCTTATTTTCCCAGAATGCAACCTGCTGCTGCTGTGGACAGATTAACCCCCCAGAAATAGCTCCTTATCCTCGGTGAGCCTGACCACCACTTAATGTGACATTTCACCAGATGATCCACCTCAAGTCCTGAGTCATGTATGAGCACAACATGCACACAACAGAAATCACACCGTCACAACCATAATAGAAACACACAAAGAGTTCAAACACAAACAGCCTTTTTAATGACGGAAGCTGGTGTGTGCCGTTATACTTTTCGTGATACTGCAGCCACTCAGGAACATCAGCACTAATGCTAATCACACACTAATCAATTATTCTGTTAACCTGCTCACTTCACTGAATATACTGCAGGGGTGCTGCTGCAATGATCTCATTCTAAATCAGAAGATTAGGAACAGAACTTAACCTGGATTCCCCTGAGAGAGAAAGTCAAAGACTTAAGCCCGTTCACTTTGAATAAATGAGTTAAAAACAGCATCAAACACACATTCACCTTCTGGCTGATTTTTTTCCATTGCTTTTTCAAACAAAGCACCCAATCTTACAACAGCCACCTGCCTGTTCTCTCCTGTACAATCAGAAGCTTTCATTAGAGCTACATGAGCAGAAGGTAAATAAAGTGTTCAGTGAAACTAAAAAGTCTGAGATGCATTAACAAGTTTGACATTAAAATAACAGAAGATATGCTTAGCTTTCAGCCTCTCATTGGCTGCTTATTGAAATGTTGCCGAATAATATGTCAGAGCAGGAAAATAAAGAAAACACAGTATTGCTGTTTCTAAAGGAAAGTAGTAGGTGAGTGGATTTGATATGTTAGATGACCAGAAGAGCAGCAGGAAACTGCTAATAAATTGTAGAACACCGCTTTTTATTTCTGGGTCTAACGCGCCATCACAGCTTCTGAGACATTTGCAGATGGAGTATATCACAGGACCAGGCTAGCTGTTTCCATTCAATTTTAGTCTTTATGCGAAGCTGAGCAAGTGCTGCAGCTTCAGATTTTCTAACCTGAACATCCGAATCAAAGAGATGTCTGTTTGACTGATTGGCTGCAGTGGAATGTGTATTGACTACTATACAATATAAAGCGCCTTGAGGCGACTGTTGTTGTGATTTGGCGCTATATAAATAAAATTGAATTGAATTGAATGGGGTCTTACCTCCAGGAATACGGCAAAGAGGACAAAAACACCAATGCTGCTCATCAGGCTGCTGTAATAGGAGAAGAGGGCCTCAAGGCAGCCCCGGGTCCAGATGTTGAGCTCCTCAGTGCGGTGGTCATAGTCGTAATGGGCGGAGTTATTGGTCAGGTGGTGCTGGATGCAGGGCCGGGGGGACCCGGGGTTACAGCAGCTGAATGGGACGCTGTCCATCAGATACTTCCCCTCCACGTTACTGAGGACCCGACTGCAGGCCAAACACAGGTCAGAGGTCAAACACAGCCAGGCTGGGGACTGAGGAGAGATTAGTGACGCCCCCCCCAATTGCTCTGGAAATGGGTTAGTTAAATCCATGTTGAAATGGATGAATGGTTGCAGCAAAGGTGACTCAAGACAAAAGTAAGCCAATAGGAACTATAAGTTACTACAGAGACCAAACCAAAGATCAATAAAATACTGTGAGAAGTCGATCCAATTAGAAATTTTCCTGAGGGCTACCGTATCAGCGAGAAGCATCTGGAGGTGAAACACTTTCACTGGCCACTGTGGAAGAAGGCCTCCATAACGGTTACAATTTTTGCATGGCTGGTTTGTCCATTTAGGTTAAACCAGAAAAGGCTGTGAAAGTAAGAAATTCAAAAAAATGAGAGTATCATCAGCATACAGTTGCACTCTGCTTTAATAAATTATTCACTTAGATGGAAAACTGTTGAGGACCAGGCACTGAATGCTGCAGAGGAAATGTATTCATTGGTTCTCTTATGGCAGCCTTTAGCTTAATTTTAGTGGAAGTAAAGCTACACAAATGTTTCATGACGACAGTGAAACATCTCCATTAACAACTCCTGAAGGCTGCAGAGCTCATTACAGTCTGTACCTCTGGATGATTTATCTGCTCTTCAATTCTGAAAACTGGTTTACCCTTTTGGAGGAAGGTCATTAAGAAGAAAAGAAACTCTCCCTTTGCTGTTTAAACCTGTTACATTATCTTGGAGGGTGATGTCAAATTTGACCGATTTGTTAAAAATATTGGTGAATTTGTCTATAGATGGTACTACAGAAAACCAGATGAGGGCCGATGTGATCAAATTATCTGATAAAAATCATCATTAAACTTTGCAGTTTTATACTCAAAGTGAGAAGAGTAGAGTAGTGTACAAAATAGTACATTAGATGTTTTATTACATCAGAAACCTTCGTATGCCAAGAGGATACAATATCATTTATATCCCACAATTCAACTCAGCGGAGACACTGATGGAGAATAAGATGACTAAGATCAAATATGAAGATCACCAACATGTAAAAGTTTTCACTTTGTCAGATGCAGTATGTTATTTAACTTGTTAATTGGTACAACCTATGGGTAGGGCTTGTAGCTGAGGGGCTTTAAATTGAATCAGTTATATTAGAGAGAGAAAGTAATCTCTTTTAAACACATTAGAATAGAAAACAAAATAGAAAAAAAAAAAAAACAGGTTTGCAACCATTTCAGAGCTGCAGCCAATCAGACGTGTTCATTTCTAATCAGAAGCGATGTTTATTTAATGTCTGCTTTGCTGTGTTTAAGGATCGAGTGAGATGGAAACCTGACAGATTAGAGTCTCAGAGAGGAGACGCCCAGCACAAAGCTCCTAAATGGTGACTTTTCCCTCCTTAAGACCTCTCTGATCCTCTGCTGAGCCCAATGTTTAATTCAGCTGAGAAGCTAATGAATAAAACCTGAGAAATTTAATTTAAGAATATCTGAGGTTCTCAGTTCAGTGAGGAGCTCCTGATCAGACTTGTGTCATGATCACATAGAGAGTTTACATTACTTTTCCTGAGGCTGCTGCTTTGTTCACTTCTTGTAAATCAGATCGATCAAAATTGATGAGTTTGAAGGAGTCTCTGTGATTAAAATATAGTCGAATATTCGGATGGACAATTTCTATAAAATAATTATGGGTTCATTTAATAGAATCAGGCGCCAGCTCTGTGTGCCAGTAAATTATTAAACAGCAGATACATTATTCAACAACATCGATGACTTATCAACAATGGCTCCACCGGGACCGACCACCGTGTTCAGATACTCACTCTTTGACCACATCATTGCTCATGTCCAGGTAGCGGTTGCTGATCCACTGAACCTCAAACCAATCCCTGAAATTGTTGTTCCCGCAGCAGTGGAACTCGATCTGGGTCATGTCCAGCGTCCTCTTCATGAAGCAGCGCCCTGGCGTGTCCGTGTCCTTGTAGAACCGGATGGCGTAACTCAGGCCCTCAGCCAGTGTCAGGTATACGGAGAACTGCATGAGGAAGCAGAGCAGCGACACGAGTACCAGCAACAAGTTGAAGCCACAGCACAGCAGCAAGTATGTCTTCAACATCGGCTTCCACTTGGAGAACTTGATGGGATCCAGAGAGTCATGGCACACCTTCCCTCCGAAGGCATTAAGGCCACAAGCCAGCAATCCCACCAGGATCAGCAGGTTGGGTACCAGATGGCTCTCGTTGTTGTCCATCATCTCACTTCTCTTCCGCAGCTCAATCTTGAAGAAGATGCCGAGGCTGAAGATGAGGATCCCTGCGATGACCGAAAACCAGTAGAGCATCCATAGACCCTGAGCCAGCTTGACCCGCTTCTGCAGGTTGAACTTCACCGGCATGAATGGCATTTTAGCAACTCTGAGAATTCAAACAGACACTGAGGGTCAGGATTCAATAAGAAGCAGCTGCAGTTCAGACTCGGATTCAGAGCTTTACTCCAGTCCAGAAAAAACAACATCTACTGGTTTCAGGACCATAATGCTAAGCTGCAAGGGGGGACAGTCCATGTTACTGAGGGGGCAGAGGAGTCCATCATCAAACACTGCACAATATTCACACAGACCAAGTGAATGTTTCCTGCAGGATGTATGGAGGTGTGAATGCGAGCGTGCAGCAGCTCGTCATCCTAAAGCCTCCTGAGCTCATTATCAGCAGATCAGCTGCTGCCTCTAATCTCTCCTCTAACTCCTAATTGGTTTGATGTTAAGCAGCTGCTTCCTCCTCACTGTCACACGCTTCACTGAGCAGAGTTCACCTGCCTCGCCTCAGTACAGGTGAGTCTCAGTAAGCAGACCAACAAACTTCCTGTGAAGAGGAGCCTGAACGGTGTTTAGTGAGAAAACTTGCTTATCTGTGGTAAAAGATGCTGTGCACATGCACTGAGCAGGTTATATTTGAGAGAACAGATCATGAAAACCCAGAGATCCAGGGGAGCTCACTGAGCAGGTATACAGAGTGTTAGGCCGTCTCACGGTCCTGGTGTTTTGTAGAGATCCCAAAACAGAGACCAAATACAGCAGAGCACTTCCCGATCTGAAGTCAGGCAGTGATCTTACCAGTTTTTAAAATATCAAGGCAAATCAGTCAGACTGTTAATCTAGACTCCACTCCTTTATGTGATGTCCAGGATGCTCTCATACCTGCAGAAGTGAATGCTGAAGGCCCAGTGCTGAGGATTCATTTGCAGAAGTATTGTAAAGAGTTGTGTTTTGGCTGTGAAAGAAACCATCAAACACAGCACAGCTGTCTCTCTGAGTTTTCTTCTTTTTTTTTTTAACTTTATTTTGTACTTTTTCCAAGTTTATAGAACATACAAACAAAAAGAAAAGAAAAAGGGAGGGAACGCAAAAGGAACAGACTAAACAAAATGAACAGAATCTGTGGGGCAAATTAAAAAAAAAAAAAAAGGCAGACTACACATTATGCTGCCAGATTACACATTATATTCAGATATCTCACAGAATTCCCCTATCTCATTCTCAGAGATGCAAACCCCCCCCCACATATGTAAACATAACTGTCGCGGCCAGATCTGGGGCAACCCAGCATCTGTCCAAATAGTCCTCCGACAAACAAAATTACACCCCCAGGAATTCCCAAAAGTCAGTAGGACTCCCCCAAACTCCCAAGCCCATTACAAGACCCTGTAACCAATTTCAGTCAAAACACTCTCAATTCTCAGAGAGGAACTCCTGCCAGCCAAGGTATGCCCAAAATAACGTCCAATCGACCCTATCCCAAAACACCATCCACCCCGCCCCTCACATCCACAGAAAGACACCCAGACGGAACCCGTTGTCTAGTCCTCTCCCAGACAGGTCCAGTTCCATCTGCAGTCAAAGCAAATTAGACCCCAGAGGTGAAAAGCACAAAGTCCCAGTCTCTCAGAGTCCAGCCATCCGCCTGCGCCTCAAAGGGTCAAAAACAGAAGCAGTTCGAATTCGAGAAACCATTCCAGCGAAGAAGGGCCTGTTTTTAAAGAGTCAAGGTACATTGTCTGCACAGACTGTATATAAAAAAAGGACGTTGCAAAGGTGAAGCTTATGCAGAAACAAATGCATTTTATAATCTTTCAAATAACAAGTTTTACTTGCTTTGTGACCTTAGTGAGCATTTTCTCATTTAATTTACGGTCTCAGCTGGTGGTTTCAAATTTTATTTGTAACAGCATGATGTTCATTTTTTAGTTTATGATCACATTTAGAATAAAAAATTAAAAAAAATAAAGTCGAGTATGATTTAGGGAGTGGTTACCTTCTGATTGACTGTTAGCTACAATATGAGCGTGAAATGCATCTTATCTTTTTCCACTAAGATCATCCCTTTGCTTTTGATATTAACAAGTCTTTACAAACTGATGGGCGAAAACATGATGGTTACAGCCATCTTTATTATAAAGTTTTTGGTTGAAACACTCATTTACTGCTAGTACTAACTAATAGTTGTTGGTGTGTTTAAACTGTAAGTCTTCGATAAAATTATTAGTTTTAAAACCAAAACTTTTTCATCACTTTCCTCCATTTTATTTGCACTCCTCTTGTGTTCCCTATTTTAAAATTCCTCTTTCTTCCTTTGCACTCTGTTCCTTTCACCCTGTTTTCACCCAACCACTCTTCAATTTTTCTCTTCTCGTTAGATCATGGCTGAGAGGAAAATTGCCAAGGCTGCAGCTGGCAGCTCCTCCCAGAACGGCTCCGACGTACCCCTGCAAGGTACATGCATGCACAGTAGTGTGTTTATCACTTCAGAGGACATTAGAAAAAAGAATTAGGGTAACTCTAATCATAATGCTAAGACCTTCAACCTAAACATCACATGATGAGGATTTTTTTGTCCTTAGAAGAGAGGAAAAAAGTCCCTACGTGACTTTACGTAACTCTCTAAAGAGATTTATGTGCATTTGGAATTGGAAGCTTGTCATTTCTTGTCTTTCATTATAGCATTTATCCACATCTGAAACCACATATATGCTTCTTAAAAGATGGCCTCACTGCCTGAGGATCAACTGTGAACATTTGTTAAAAGAAAAGACAGCAGTGTTGGGTTCACTTACATTCAGATAACGCTGACACCAGAATAACTCCTCGCCATAAACTCCTCACTCCACAGAGCTTTATCCTCACAGTGATAATTCTATTCACTGTTTTCCATTTCACTAATTCCCACTGCTTGTTCCTTTTAGTCCCAAATAATTATAGGAAGACAGCAGAAAAAGCCACGACACAATTCATCCTTCGCTATAACTTCAGCTGCCATTCGTATCTGCTGAGCATGAGGGTTGGGGGGATGCTCTGGCATCAGAATATAAAAGAACTATATCGGCTTTTCACTTGCAGAAGCAGTCGACCTCATTAAAAACCAATTAGTGTTTCTTTGAGGCGAGGTCTGGTACTCTACAGCTCCCATCCCAAACCCAGGATCAAAGAACTTCATGGTGGAAGATCCCTCACATCTTTTGTAGCTGTAACTTGCATGAACTCGTAGATTGAACTCATACACTTTTCATTAAAAATGTTGGTACAGTGTAAGGTGTTGCCCTTGAAAAGGATAGAACGGCCTGTTAGCTTGAAAACTTGCCTGGGTTTTTCATTTTTCCTTCTGTGCGTGGAACATAGTTTTCGCCTGGATTAGATCCCTTTTTAGGGTAGCTGGTAGCGCACGATCCTTTGTTGGGACACAATTGAGGAGATTAGCACCAAATGATTTGGGATGAGCACCAGCACTAAGATAATCGCCCCGCTGTTCTCATCGGATCAGACCTGTCTGAGCTCTGCTTTAAAACAGAATTATTGTAAGAAAAACCTTTCACAATTCATTGTTCATGTAACTACAGTTCGGGGAGCTTTAGCACCCTGAATAGGTGAGACAACGTAAGCTTATGTAAATCTATGTACTCAGATTTCTTAATTACTACCTTCCCATGTTATCTGATTTCTACTGTAATTAAGTTGCTTGAGTCCATGATGTCACTGTTGGCTTTGGCTTCAGGTGAAAGTACATTCAGCTCTGAGCACATCGATTTGGCTTAGTGTGGTCATATGTAACCAAAGGCCATCAAAACACTATTTTACTGTGCAAAACGTCAGAGCCAGCACTCATTTCTTAATGTTGCCTCCATGTAGCCAGGCTTTCTTGTAGTTTTTTTAAAGCAGCCTTCAGCAGTAGTTCTCCAGGTTTTTGTAAAAGGTCTTTCAAAGTTTTTCTTTGGACGTCGGCTGCTTTTTCACTCATTTTCAGAGAAACGTTTTGTTTGTTGAATCATTCATGCATAAAAAATATTCATGGATGAACCAGTGTTGTTTCTACATACAGGACACTTAGCAAAGAACCAATTTTAAATTAGATCTTTAGGCACTTTGTTTCTAGCAGCCTGTCACAAAAGTTTTGTATTTCAATTCAGTATTATGTATATGGCACAGAATCACAACAACGCCTCAAGGAGACCACTTTATATTGTATTCTAAAGACCCTAAAATAACAGAGAGAAAACCCAAGCAATCAGATGACCACCTATGAGCTAGCACTTGGTGACAGTGGGAAAGAAAAACTCCCTTTTACCAGGAAGAAACCTCTGGCAGAACTAGGCTCACGGAAGAGCAGCCATCTGCCGCAACCTATTGGGGGTGAGGGGAGGAAGACAGGACAAAATGCATACTGTGGAAGAGAGCCAGAAATTAACAATAATTAATGATTAAATTCAGTGGTGTATAAACACATAATGAGTGAAAAAAGGGGAGTGAAGAAGAAAAACACTCAGTGCATCATGGAAGACCCAGCAGCCTAGATCTATTGCAGCGTAACTAAGGGAGGATTCAGTGTGTCTGTCTCCTGAATCCAAACTGGGAGTTGGTTCTACAGAAGAGGGGCCTGAAAGCTGAAGGGTCTGCCTCCCATTCTACATTTAAATACTCTAGGAACCACAAGTAAGCCTGCAGTCTGAGAGTAAAGTGCTCTATTGGGGTGACATGCTGATGAGGTCTTTAAGATAAGATGGGGCCTGATTATGCAAGACTTTTTATGTGAGAAGCAATTTAAATTCACACATAATTTCTTCCCATTTCTTGAGTTGAATCTGTGAAAAATGCCAAAAATAATATGGTTTGACAGGCATGAAACAGTATGTTTACACCAACATGATTCCCAAAGAGCTATTAGCTGAAAACTTTGCATATCTTTGCATGTTGTGCAGCATGTCCTTTAAAAAAAATGAGGAAACTGGACAAGTGGAGAACAAAAAAAGAAGTGACATGTGTATATGAAAATCATCTCATTAAGCAAAATATCTAGCAAAAGCAAAGACCTGACACAGGAGTTGAGTCATCTGTAAAACATAATGCAGGCTCTTTAGCCAGCAGTGTTGGAGCTCCTCTTGGAGATCTGATACAATTATGAACGTATGAGTAGTATCGTCAGATTATTGATCCATCATGCAATACTATGCGGAAAGTCTCTGACAATGGCATAATTTTTTAGCACAATAATGATAAAAGCACACTATCAATGCAGTAAAGGCATAACCGGAAAACACACAATGCAGCACTATCAGTCATGGATTTGCTTCCCCAGATCATCGGTGTGGGATCACCTTGACAGAGAACAGAACAAAAGGCAGCCGAAATCCAAAGAAGATCTTTGAATGTCCTTTAAAAAGCCTGGATAACTATTCCTGAAGACTACTTAAAGAAATTAGAAGGAACCTTCCCTAAGAGAATTCAGACTGTGTAGAAATATAAAGGTGCTCCTACCAAATATTGACTTTTAAGCCCGTTAGTATTGTACAAAGTCTGTTTTTGCCTGTTATACTGTATTTTCATGTATGTTTGCAAATATTTTCCTGGCAAAATATAAAGAAATGAGGGACGTCTCAAGACTTTTATACAGTACTGACATTACACATATTTAAACCCTGTCTATTGACAGTCAAGAGTTTTCCAAAACTTATAAAGCTAATTACGCACATTATTAGATAGATGATGCAAACATTTGTGCCGACTGAGATGCAGGTGAAACAACAACATTGTGTACAGCACTATTTTCTGCCCACAGGCGATCATATAAGCAGGCAAAGCTGTGTTTTCATAGGGAAACCACTCCAGCTCTCTTAAGCTTGCATGCTTCTGTGTTTTTTTTTGTGCTCTAATCATGTCAACAGTGCCCCAGTATATTAAAATATTCAGCAGTGTTTGTTTATTTCTGCACTTTAAGCCAATTATCATGTGTGGACTACTCTTTTGAAAATTTGCTTTAGATGTTGTCATGTGATTAAATCTCTTTGGGGCAATCTGTGTGAGTGTGCAAATGTTCAAATTTGTGTTTCTCTATGCAGAGTTTCCCATGCCAAAGACCGAGTTGGTGCAAAAGTTTCATGTGCACTATCTGGGCATGACTTCAGTGTCTCGACCTATAGGTAAACTCAAACCCGTACTGAAATCCAAACACACTGGAAGATCTTGTGTAGTAGATTCATAGATCCTAAACTGCAGAGACATTCCTGTGTTATGTCACCAGGTATGGACATCATAAATGGCGCCATAGACAGCCTTGTGTCCTCTACAGGCAAAGAGGACTGGACTCCTGTTATACTGAGCATTGCTGATACCACGGTGGCAGTCATCAAAGAAAAGGCAAGGGAATATTTGTTGTGAATGTACTTGTCAGGTAGAGAGCAAAGTCTAACTGTCCCCTTTCATGGCTGCGCAGGAGGAGGAAGAGGAGGTACTGGTGGAGTGTCGTGTCCGTTTCCTGTCCTTCATGGGCGTGGGACGGGATGTTCATTCATTTGCCTTCATTATGGACACTGGAAGCCAGCATTTCCAGTGTCACGTGTTCTGGTGTGAACCCAATGCAGGCAGTGTATCCGAGGCTGTCCAGGCAGCTTGTGTGGTAAGCTCTGAAACTGAAGTGTAAAAGTGTATGTGTTGGATTTTATTGCAGCTAGTGTCACATTTTTTACTCTTTGTTTAGCACTTTTGACATGGGTCATTGGCTGGAATATTTCCAACACTTACTCACAAAAGCCTTTCCTCCTCAGCTTCGGTACCAAAAGTGCCTGGTAGCACGGCCGCCCTCCCAGCGTGCTGGCTCTTCCTCCTCGCCGTCTGCAGACTCAGTGACCCGGCGGGTGACCACCAGCGTGAAACGTGGCGTCCAGTCTCTCATAGACACTCTGAAACCCAAGAAACAGCCATCAGAACTCCCCCAGCAATGACCGTCACCTCTGACCACTGCACCCCTCCCCAGCCTGGAAGCCACTCACACTTTCGCCACAATAGCACTTAATCAGTACCAGCCATGGTAACCAACAATGTACATAAAGTATAACAAACATCAAAACAGATTAAAGGAAAGAAGAACCATTCTTGAAAATGCCTGATGATTTTAAAAAAAAAAAGAAAAGAAAAAAAGAAAATTCACCTGTTTTGTGTGAAAGAATGGAAAAACTGGCGTCACTGGTTGAACTTTCACCTTTGAACGCTACTTTGTCCACATGGAACATAATTCCTCCTGTATGTGGATTTCTGAGACAGATGGATTACTCGATCGCGCAACATACAGACAGGATACAGGATTACCAAGAAGATGAAAACAAAAATCACATTTCTATTTACAGACTAGTAACGGAAGTCCTCGCCGGTTTTTCTTTCCACTTCTGTCTCCTTCTGAACTCCCCAACTGGATGAGCTGCTGTAGCCTCCCAGGACTGCGGTCACGGATATCTGACAGATGAATGAGAAAAGCACCAAGATCCTGCAGCTGGCAGCTGCCCACCAAATGGCATAAAAATGTTTCAATCCTTTCGATGAATGAGAAACTTGGAAAAAAAAAAAAGAAAAGGCAAAAACTTACCATCTCCTTTAAAAACGAATGAAGTGATTGTAATAATTGAGCATATGTAAATGATTGTATGGGGGAAAAGATAATTTAGGGTATAAAGCTTGTGGATATTAGAGTGACATAAGATTTTGGTGACAAAATTAATGAGACCGAAGCGGAGTTTGATTTTGCATGTTTTCTTGATGGGGTTTGTTTTATCTTGACGATTTGGGAAGACAAAAAAAAAAAAGAAAAATAGATGCTATCAGCACAAGTCATTTCCACTTGACCATAACTGGATTTACACACTGGCACAAAAAAATAAAATAATAATAATAATCCGGCCTTTTACCAAACATAATTAAAGGGTTGCTTTCTGCCCAATTTACAAACACACAAATAAGGATTGTATTTTAATGAGTTTTAACGAATGGGTCCATCAGCAAATGAAAGTTTTTAATGTGCTTTGCAGCTAAAAATCAGTTAAGATTGTAGTTTTTTTCCTGCATACATTATCGAAAAGGAATGTCACACTGCTTCTTTTCAACTGAAATTCCTCAGGAAACTTTACCGCATATACCTAAAATTTGCGTAGAAGCAAGAAACACCCTGCTCGACTTGGCAGATGTGAAGCGTGTCCATGTGCTTGGACACAGAAAAAGATCAGATTTGTGCCATAAGCTGAGGAGAAATTCAGTAAATCCAGCCAGTGTACTCCCACTCACAAACAAATATTCACACACAAATATGCACTCATAGCAGTAAAAAAAAAAAAGAAAAAGAGAGAGAGTCAGCTGTCACTGCTGTCAAGTTTTTAACGGCGCTCCTTTGGCCTGGGGCCACCACCTGCACTCAGTGTGAACTCTGTGAATGCAGTCTGATCTAAATGAAAACCACACTAAACAAACTAGAGAGATGCTATAAATCATTTCATTTCTGCTCTTCACCCATCTTCACACCATGTAAATGTAAGCTGTTGTGACAATAAATGCATTAACAAAAGAAAAAAAAAAGGATAAAGTTCTTGAATTATGTCCTTTTTAATTTTTCAGGTCAGTAGAAGTGCAGAAATATAGCCCTTCATCATGTACTGACATTGAAATGACACGGCAAAGCAATATAAATATATACAGTCTGACTGGACTTGACTCTGGCAAGGTTGTTCTTTATGGCACACGATGACACTGAAATTACGATGAGTAATAATGTTTAGGGTTAGACAACATTCACATGCTGTGTGTCATGAAGCAGTTCATTAACAACGCGGAACTTCTCGCAGGTTTTAGGCCCTGCTAGCTTTATTTAATTAGACGTTTGATACAAAGGCTAGCTCTTCTTTATGGTCGTCTTTGTGCTCATGAGTTCAAAACAGAGGACGGGATTTTCCTGAGCATCTTTGGAGAGACTGCCACCAGAGCGGGAGGAAACGATTTGAGTCTGTCTCTTCCACTTGCAGCTGAGGCTGGGGCTGAATCTGGATCGGCTGTGCTGGGGTGGAAAAAAGTTGGGGAAGTGAACGGGGGGCAGGACGAAGAGCACAGGTTTCAACACCTCCTTTTGAGCTCCACGCGAGCGGGCCGCTGGGACCGCAGGAGTGGCAGAAGAAGAAGAATAACGCAGAGTGGTGGTGACGGGAGCAGTGTGTAAGCTTTTTTCTAGCTTGGAGGAGGAACAGGAGGAGCTGGTGCATTCTTGTCTGGAGTAAGAGAACGAGCTTGACGCGGTGCCCTTTGTGGCTTGCGAGCGCAGTGATTTGGGTTTTTCTAAAGGATAAAAACAATAAGATGTGACAAAAAAGGAATTTATTATTTTGGAATAAAGTGTAGGAGGCTAAGGAGATAAGGGTGAACTCCTTCCAATCAAACTAAACATTACTACTGGTACACAACATCTGTAAATGCCAGCTTGAAAAAAATCCACTTTTTACATATTCAATATAGATGATGCAGCCAATAAATGAGACTTAATTATCCACAGGCTATTTCTTTTCTTTTTTAGAGATGTAGGCAAGCTCTGCCCTCATTCCCCCGTTTTATGCTAAGTTAGATGTCATTAGCTTAGTTTTAATGGACACATGAGAATGGTATCTATCTTTTCTCGCCACTGCATATTCAGCTGACTTGAGTTATATGACTGTTGGGTTCGTACCCACCTTGTAAAGACTGCTTCATGTTAGTAAAATCCTGATGTCCACAGAGTACAGCGCTGTCACTCCTCTTGGTCTGATGATGCTTGGGCTGAATGCTGACAGAGAGCTGGGACTGGGTGGTGCGAACACTGGCTGCTTTTTTCATCCTGCTGCTGTTTCCGTGGTGTTCTTTTCTAGTAAGGTGGTTGGAGCCCAGTTTGTCCAGTATGCCTTTTGCGTTTGCCCTGGCGATTACCTCGTTTGGTGCCTCTTTGACTGCTGGCTCAGGCTTTTAAAAATTGACAAAAGCATAGGGACATGAAATGTAAAGTTTCATGAAAATTTGTTAATGGACATTTTTCTTTTAAGTGATTAACATGAAAGGGGAAGTGCACTGAATGGTATATCTTTAACTGTATTTAATGCTTATTCAAAAAACAATTTTTGGAGAGGAGAGGAGAGAAAAAGGAGAGAGGAAAGGAAAGGAAGCCACCATGTCCTTGCTGCTGGCTGCAGGGTCACCTGCTGTCTCAGCAGCAGCCCACTGCTCTCCTCAATGCCTGAATTATTCACAAGCACAGTGCACACTACAGGGACATGCAGCCTGCGTGAGTCTTTGTGTGTATTTAGTTTTTGAGCGCTTGCCTGTTCTTTAATGCAAATGCATTTAGGCGTTTGCACAAGCTGTCCATAAGTACACATCATTTCTCTGTATGTGTGCATGCACACTGGTCAAGGTGGGAATCATGCACCTGTGTGACGCTGCGTGCTTCGATGCACTCTAGGCAGGTAAACATGGTTTTAGAAGCACCTCAGTAATGCAGTCTTTGGTGGACGCCCTGAACTTCACTGACGTTAACTCATACAGACGGAGGGAGTACTGAATTATTCAACAGATTCTCTCCCTCGCCTCCTTTTCTTCCCCCTCACCTCTGTAAATCTCACTTCTCCTCCATCTCCACTAACCAACTACGCCATACTCTGTAAATCTCTCGCTTCCGTCTACTCTCTGCCAAACTCAGCTGCCACAGCAGTTCCTGGATCCAAACTCATTCTTTTGTTAACATTTATGTCCGAAACTATTTTACATCTAATAAATCTCGTCAACAGCTTCCAAATTTATGAACAAAGAAGAAAATAAAGACAATGTTAAAAGTGGAGGGCTCTGGATCTCCTGTTAATACTGTCCAAATTAATCCGTCAGCAGCAGCAGTTTGTTTCTGTTTTTTTAGATAAAGGTCCACCTGTGATGTGGGTCACTTTCTCTGGAAATTAGGCCAGAAACGCATCACTTGAACGTCTTTATTGTCCCCAGCTGTTCCCGCTCATAAAGAACTTCACTGGGCACTGCTACGACAGCCAATATATGCCAGACAGCATTCAAACACTTATATAATTGCTATTTTTATGACGCTTTTCAGTGTGCCACAATAACTTTTGATTAGCTGAGTTTATTGCAGGTATGGAAAAAAAAATCATGTTTGAGGCACCATTACAGCACTTTGATTATCTTTTCATTCCTATCTGTGGAGGTATAAAACATGATGGATGGTCAGAGGGAAACGGTGCGGGAGAGCTCCGTCACACCCGGTGGGGGTAAGATGGCTTAATAACCTCGCGCTGGCATCAAAAGCATGAAAGCAGATTTCATAATGTTGTGGTGGTAATGGGGCGGGGGGGTCTATATTGTGAATTATGAGGACATGGGGAAGATCGGTCACAAACACTTGATGAGAATTGCTGATGCACCTTTACCAAAACAACCCTGAAGATCCAGTGCAACACAGCGCACCTGCAGCCAGTTTGGACAGAGTCTCTCTAAAGAGACACCTACACAAATAAACGAGGGCGAGGAAGACAGGGAGAACAGGCAAAGAGAAGAAAATTAAAGTGGATTGGAGAGCAGATGCGTTTGAGGGAGAGTCTTTATTAAGCAATCAAAGCCTGTGACTAGAAACCACAAAAGAATTGGAGAGAGACAGAGTGCATTCCAATTACCAGTGTTCACAGAAAAGTCCAAAAATTATCAAAGCTTGCTCTCAAACACATTACAGCAACACAACTAAATCCCTCTCTGCCCTTTTTTTCTTCTCCTCGGGGCTGCAAAACCCAGGATTTGACTCTTAACAACTTGCTCTCAAACTGACTTTGGCCTCTCATGTTCAGACTTATGCGTTTGTGTTCAGGCAATGTTCTCTTTCTTCACCTACGTGTCACACCTTCAGTCTAGATGCCGAGTAAACCAGGAAAAGACGCCTGAAGCTGTGACCCGACATTA
Source organism: Etia nguti (assembly GCA_015106755.1). NCBI lineage: Eukaryota > Metazoa > Chordata > Actinopteri > Cichliformes > Cichlidae > Etia > Etia nguti. Next base: position 45,839 of record VUQG01044771.1, on the reverse strand, counting down.
TCATTTCCTCTAGCACCGTGACCTCCTTCCACCCGTTCTTTTTCCCTTTCCTCAAGGGTCTCACCAAGTGCCCGTCACACACTGTGATCCTCATTTTCACCCAATCTCAGCTTCTGCTGCTTTGTCCCTGTGCACCGCCTGCCTTCTCTCCAAATATCATAACAACTCAAATGGTTCATGCTTCAGTTTCCCGGTAGTTGCTTGTTTTTGACAGACTGCAGCCAGCTCAGTGTATCTACTTCATCACAATTCCCCACACTAATAAGCTTCGCCAATTAAACTTATTTCACCGTTGTCTGTGTTTATCTATGAGAGAGCCAACTGACTCAGGGGAAGAAGAACAAGATATTTTCTCTGCAGACATAAATAAAGGATCACCCAATCTATTCTGTCTGTGCTTGTGAAAACCATACACACACACAACCTCTGTCGGTACACAGCGTTTTCATTTTGAAGGCTGAATAAACTGTCAGCCGGTCTTACAAAAGTCAGCATCATGACACCCTGGTATCATACTGGTGAGGCACACAGTCAGGTCCAGGACTAACGATGGAACTTATCTGTAACTTAAAACCAGACAGCCTACCAGTGACGGATGCTACAGTATTGTGCAAAAGTATTGAGACGCCCTTCATGTCTTTGTATTTTGCTAGGAAAATGAGAAATATGTGTAGAGATTGTAGGAAACTATCATTTCCTCTTCTTACCGTTCCCATTTCTCTACTGTTTCTCATATTAACCCTGAATGGGAAAACATTCATCCGTGTGTTTTAGTAGCTTATTGAGAATACAGCTACAGTGTGTGTTAATACTTAGACAGTTAAAGTCCACTACACGATACTGAGACAGTCATAAATGGCAGAGTGACATTTACCACACCATGCATCTCCTTTTAACATTACTGATTCATCTGTTTATCTTTTATTTTTAAACAGTTTGTCATTTCACAGTGCTGTGCAAAAGTCTTGCACCATTCCTTGTTTCTTTATGGTTTGCTAGTAAAATTAGAAAGGCTGCAGTAAGTAATTGAAACATGTACAAAGAAAATACAGTATATAAGGCAAAAACAAAGGTTTTTTTTAACAAGCTTCAGAGCCAATAATTGGGGTAGCTGTAGCACAGGAGGCAGAGCAGTACTACTAATCGAATGGTTGGCGGTTCGATCCCTGCCTGCTCCAGTAAACATGCCAAATATCCTTGGGCAAGACACTACCAACAAGTTGCTTAAGCACAGAAAAAAAAAGTGCTTGTGTGAATGGGTGATTGTGGAATGTTGCATAATGTGCTTTGAGTGCTCAGGTAGAGTAGAAAAGTACTATAAGAACGAGTCAATTTACCATATTTGCTATGACCACCTTCATTCTTCAAAACAGCCGGAGCTCTCTTAGGCAGCTTTCTTTAATTTCTTTTAAGTAGTCTTAAGGAATAGTTCTCCAGGCTTCTTGAAAGACATCCAAAGCGTTTCTTTGGATGTTGGTTACTGTTAAAATGTGTGTGTTTGGGATCATTGTCATGCCGAGAAATGAAGCTGTTGCCAATTAGATTCTTTCAATATGGTATTGCATAGTGGATCAAAATCTGACTTTACTTTTCTGTATTACTACTTACATCAATTATGACAAGATCCCCAACACCACTGGCTGAAATGAAGCCCCAAATGGTGACAGAGCCTCCAGAACTTCTATGGTCATTGATTTGAACCAAAAACATTAACCATTAAGCTTCCAGATTTACTCCTCAAAAAGTTTGACTCCTTGGAAACAAAATATAAAGACATGATGGGTGACTCGAGACTTTTACACAGTACTGTAAATGAGCTAAATTTGCCTGTACTTATCTCTTTGGCTGCACAGCAGCAGTGGCCTGGAGGAATTTCATTTTCACAGAGCTTAGTTATCACTGATCCCATGTAAGAAGCAAAATGTAGCTAACATTACAAAGTGTTGACTCTGCATGCGAAGACAGATGTGCCTTTTTACAGTTTGGATGCAGCACTCAGAGATCAACAAGGAAACAGCAGCTTAGTAAGATTTTATACTGGTGTCATCAAGGAGCAGTAGGAGCTGCACTGCTCTGTGATGAGAATGTTTCTGTGTACATGTACTTTAATTTTGTGTCGTCACAACTCTCCTTAACACATCATTAAAACTGAGGCCCTGTGGTACATCAGTATATTCTCAGTTTAAATAATATAGTTACTAACAAGGGTGCGTATATTGTGTCTTATTAGTGAATTCCTTTGCTCATCTGCTAAAGTGATGCTTACCTTTCTAGTAAGAACAGCCAGAAAGGAGCCATTGGTGTGCTCTGTTGGCTCCAGCATGAAGAAACTGTCTGTTTCATCCATGGTCTTTGCATACTCAGAGGACATGAAAGGGGAGGAGCTTGACCTGAATGAAACACACACACATACGCAGCAAAATAGGAAAATACAGTTTAAAAAAACATAACCAGTGACATTAAGAAAACACATTGGAATAACAGCTGCTGCTGTTATTAATAACAGTTGGATATATATTATTTTCTTTTTCTTTGTTTTTCCTTTTTTTTTGTTACATTTTTTTTCTGATTAATGACATAAACATTTTCTAATTATTATTTTTTATTACTTTGTTATTTGAAATCCACAAACATTGCACACAGGAGCAGATGTCTGGGTAAAACCAGTATGATCCCTACCAGAAATACTACCTTTGTTTTATTTACGCTAGCCTAAGGCACTGCCAGCACACCAGGCCAGCTTGCTGCAGAGAAGATTCAGCCTTGATGCATTCAAGTCAACAGGACTGAAAAACTTCAACCAGACTTTAGCTCTTAACCCCACAAACAAAGAAAAGAATCCTGGAAAAAAAACAACAGGAAGGCGAGCTGACTGAAAATCGTTTCTTCTGTGGCCTTTACACAGCATTTAGAGACATGAAATGGCACCTTTGATTATATTTTCACCGAATTTCCTTCTGTTCCTGTCTGAGGTGTGCTGAGGCTTTGACAGAAGCCCGTCTAAAGGTAAGCAGACAAACAACTCGGAAAGCTGACACACAGACAGACAGACAGCAATGCAAACAGACAAAGAAAGGCAATGATGGAGACAGAAGCAGAAAGCACACCAGGGTGCAGAGAGTGAGGCTGACCTGAACTTTGCTTGTTTTGGTTCCCCCTCCTGGTCTGAACGGGCCTGGGCTTGATGCAACGCTTTTCTAACCACGTCCGCATTTTCCTCTGGGTATGACGAGCATGTGGAGTACACTACCGCCAAAACTTTGGGGACTATACACAAAAACACACACATTTAGTTAAAAAGTGTCCCTTCATCCCTTTTTACAACAATAACATTTGATTATTCAAGCTGAGCCGTCCTCCTCATCAACCGCTCGCTTTGAAGAAATATGCTCTTGAATATTAATTTCTTCGCGCTGCTTATGCATGTACATTGCTCAATTTATTTAACTGTGACTGGCTTGAAGATTTGTTTGGCTGCTGGCAGTCTGACTCCCTTCATTTGAGCTTTGATTTCTTTCTTGCTTGCTAATTATTGCCAGACAGAAATAATTAACACTCGGCTGATAAAGAAGAAAACCTGCTCAGATGTGGCAAATCGGTTCCAAACAAATGCGAAATATAACTTGGAGAGAGGTGAAACGATGTGTCCTACGATGTAATGCTCCACAACAGACACAAAAGGCTTTGGAGGTGTGTGCGCACGTGTGTGTGTGTGTGTGTGTGTTTGTGTGTGCGTGCGTGCGTGCGTGTGTGGGTGTGTGTGAGAGACGCTGAAATGAGACCATCGACACAACTGAGCCACGGCACTCGATACATACCCACCATTAATTACCAGTCCTATTAGAAAGCATCTACACTGGCAAAACCACAGACAAGGGCTGATCAATAGCTGCTTAATTAGAGAAGCTAGTTTACATTTCCCCCAACCTACAGACTCCACCTGCTCAATGAACACAACCCAGAGCAGAGACAGAAGGATCCCCGAACAAAACAAGATGGATTGAAGCTAATGAGCGTAACTCACTGATACAGATCTGCTGAACAGAGGAAAATGCAGTATATAAATATATACAGTAGAATACAACTGAGCAAAAACACACTGACAGCAGATTAAAAGAGTAGCATCTGCATAAAAACAGAATGCTTCTATCATGATCACCTCTAGACAATTTATACAACACAAAGCGGGACACCTAAACACTCTGAAATATGCAAAGACTGCTGCAGAAGACAGCGAATGACCAGCACAGTGTAACATTAGGGTCCTTAATTAAAAGTCAGAGAATCTCCAAGGACCACCACAGGCTTCAGCCTAATGGCATAGGAGATTAGATAATTAGGAAGTGTAAGCAACATCGTGTCAGAGAAGCGGGAGAGGCTGCATGCTTGAGACGCAGATTATGTGGTGCGTGCACAAGAGCAGGTGGTTGTACGCTCACACATCAAGGCATGATCAATATCCTTCCTCTGCTGTGCTACCAGGGATTCCAGTTTGCTTTGGGCTACAGAGCCTTGGGACAGGTCCTGCAGCAGGTCTGTGTCTGAAAAAACAAAGAGGAGCTTCAGAAGAGAATAATCTTTACTTTATTAACTGTTGTCTTCGAGTGGGTACAAAAGCATCTTTAAGTAAGTATGTTATCCACTCATTGTTATGCCACTATGAAAGACTTCCATCAGATATTTGTTCAAGGTGAAAATGTTAAATTTTTAATTTTAAGGCTGGTTTAGAGCATTTTCACTAAAAGCTGTTGCATAAAAACATTAAGGACATGCTTTTGTTTCTGAATTTTTATGAATGCAACTGCAACAACTGCACAGGAATAGCAATAGCAATAATTTGCATTTAAACAATGTAAGCTTGCATATTCACATCCTACAGTATATCCAGTGTGCACAACATCTTGATTTGTGCACATTAACTAACTGTATGTACCCAGCTCTATTTCAGTATAGTAAATAAGCCCACAGTGTGTGGCTCAGTGCTTAAATCATTACCTCCATTTTCTTGTAGTATGAAATCAACTGGGTTGCTGACTGCAGACACAGAACACTTGGGGGTCAACAGGATAACGCGCACTCTTTGAAGTCGCTTGTCACCAGTGTGCAAAGATTGGAATTCCTCCAGTATCAGTCTCACATCTGAGCGCCAGACACAGACAGTATAATGATAACCAGCACCAGGCACGCACATGTTCTCCGTGCTTAAATCCATGATGTCCCACTATATTTCTTTATAGAAAAATTCTGTGCCTAAAGGCATCGTTTGCAATCATAAAAATGTCAACTTTGTTCCTTCCCCATTTTTATTTCTCTAATGACTAGCTGAGGTGGCAGCCACTATCAGCAAAATAACCTGGTTTAAAGCACACTGAGTTTATATGAGTCCCTGGGATTTTTGCTGACAGCAACATCCATTTTTCTCACTAGAACTCGCTCAGTCTTTGTTGGTCTATATCAAGTTTTCACTTCATTTAAAGACAAAGACGGTTAACAGGCAGGTGCTTTCTTTTGTTCTATCTTCTTCTGTCGCCTCTTTTGTCTCTAACACAAACACAAACCGATACTGACAGCACACTCAAGGACATACATCCGTTTTGTCTTACTGTTGCAGCCCATTGCAGAGACAGTTAGCTCCAGCTCCTCCCTTTGAGCGTCTGTGCAGTTGTTGACACAAACATAGACGCTGGGCCGGTTGATGATGTTGGCTTTATACTTTTCTGCGATTAGGGCGGCAGTGTGGGAGACAGTGAGGCCGGAGAAGGAGCCCACCATAAGGACATCTCCTTCCTCTGGTAGCAGGGAGCACACAGCATTTGGGCCCAAGCTGCATGACTTATCCTACAGGCACAGAGAGTGAAAGTATTAGTTTGTTTGCAGCAATGCTGTGAGGCAAACCATGGAGGAGAAAAGGATCAAGAAAAACTCAGACGCAGAAAAACAGAAGATGGAAAGAGTGACAGAGAGTCAGAGAACAAATTTAAAGGTGAAATTATTAATTAGGGAGAGGCAGTGAATATTTGATTGAATCTGGCCACAAAAATCTGATTTACTTGTGTTGTGGTGCTGTGTACTGTTCACAGTTTATGTGGCAGCTTGACTTTTATGGAGCAGAAATTAAATGATTAAACTGTCCAATCCTCCCAAACAGGATAATTCTTTATGGCTCAAAGTGAAGCACGGCCATATGAGTGGAAGTGATGTGAAATATTTGTATCTGGGCAAACTAATCTTTCTTGGCATAAGCGATTTCAGTCTTACAATCAATTTGAGAAAGTCCATTACCAAAGTGAAATCATAAATATCGCAGAAGACTGATGGAGCTAAACAGATTCCACAGCTATATTAGAGTCTTCAGAGAGGAGGCTGATGTTGTCAGAAACCTCGTCTCTCAGTGCACCTAGTACCTGGATGATGAGTTTGTGATCGCTGAGCAGCCTGGTGGAGTACAGCTGAGCTTTCAGCTCTGCAGGGAACACCAGTATATCCCCACAGTGGGGATCCTGGCAGAAGGTCTGGCCCTCCAAGTGCCCAATCGATTTGACCTGTGAGAAACCTGCACTCTTCAGGACACCCTGGATCTCATCAAGACTGGAAGCAAAAGAGGAGAGGAGCGAGGAAGCGAAGAGAGAGAGGAGAGAGCAGATTAGCGGAAGCCCAAGAGAAGGGATAAAAGATGAAGGTCAGAGGTAGCAGAAAGAGAAAGGCTCTCTGCTCTCCTTATTATTATCTCTCATTATTCGATAATAATAGTGTGCAGAGTTGCTATTTGGCCTTTTAAGAGTCTTTAATAGTAATATGGGCTATAAAAGCCATTAAGACACACACATACATACATACACATACAAACACGTGCACATGTACATACACACCATTGGTCCCAACAGGTGACCTTTACAGTCCCAGAGCTCACTGAGGGTGGCTGCTGATTGAATCTGTCTACAGCAGCAGGATTTACACCTAACTGAATCAGGCTGTCAGGACCAGGCAAGAACACACATTAGCGCACAAACACAGTGTGTAGGGTGGACATTTAATTGGGTGTCAGCCGGGTACCTGGCCCATAAAACACTGGATAGCACCCAAAGTTAAAGGTCTGTGTAAATGCAGGTGCGTGTGGACACTCACACACATCCTGGGTATGCTTACATTGCACGTCTGTGTTTACGTACAGGTGTGCATGTGTAAGTGCGTGCTAATTGCTTCTGGGGAGGTGAGCGTATACTCGGTGTGCTCAGCTGACCTGCTCCTCAGCGTGTTGACCCATGCGTAAAGTGGAAGGTTGCTCGACCTCTCCTGCTTCTTCTTCACACTCTCTGGCAGGATACACTCAATGGACAAGAGATCGTGTTTGATCCTGCAGCGGGCCAGAGAGGCAGCCAGTTTAGTTTTAAACCTGCACACAAGACAAACAAAAAAAAACACTAGGGGCATCCTTGTGATGAGAGCACACAGGCCAGATTTCTCTTTGAACTTTGAACATTTTTTTATGTTTATCCACCAGATACCTTACATGGAAAGTTAGAAATACATTTTTGTTTTTCCTCACCTGAGGAGGTAGTCCTCCACATGTCTAACTTCCTGTACGATCTCGTCCACCTTGCATTCCCGAGGGAGGAACTTCCTGTTCTGGAAGTCATAGAGCATGACGGCAACAAGGCTCATCTGTTCGTCTGGCTAGAGTGTAAGAGCAAAAGGCACTGCGTTTCATTTAAAAGCAAGAACAAGAGCAGAGGCCTAATAGACATATTTCTCATTTTAATAAATTGAGGAACAACCTTGTTTTTATTCAGTGGTAACGCCTCAAAAGTCAGCATATGTTGCATGTCCAGAATTTACACCCGCGTCAGTGTCGGTCGGTGGTTTTTAAATAGCCCTATTTCGGTTACATAATGAGGAGAACTGTGGACTGATACTATTTATCTGTATTGATTCAGTGACTGAACTGTTTCTCATTTACACAAATTGACACACACACACACAGTAGCTCAAGGATGTCCTGCCATGACCCAGCGTTTGGTACTTAATTAAAACTAGGAGGAAGTCTGAGTTATGTTTCCACCTCTCCCCTACAATTATCGCTCTCCCTTAAACTCACTATCTTCCTCTCTCACCACTTCTTTCCATATCCCTGTCTCTTCCTCTCTCTAACCCCACCTTTCTCCCCCTGAGGGTGGGAGGGCACCAGCCGCATTAGTGGCAGATGGTGCTCCATTGCAGAAACAGCTTGCCACATCCTCACAACTGGGCTAATGGGCAGAGAAGTTAGAACGCTACAAAGGTTTCTGTTTTAGGGGAGGAATTAGGTTGTCCTTATTATTCGGTACAGAGGTGTTTAATTTCTTTTTTTTTTTTGGTAAGGTCAATTTCTGAAACGGGTTTTGGCGCTTTTCTTTTTTAGCTCACTCGACTTCCCTCATTACCTCAAATTCCACTTGTCCTTCACCAAGGTTAAACACTTGGGTGTGGGAAAATTCCCAGTTACTAAGCTTGCCTGGAAACAGTGTCCCATGGTGGGAAACAGTAAACATGTCAGCTCTGCTTAGCAACTCTTATCCTCGTCTCTTGAGACTGTCTTCATCTCACTCTGTTTTAATTTCAGGGCTAATTTCAATTCAATAGTGTATTACTGATACAACACAACCAAACAAACTCAAGATGAAATATTCCGAATGCATGTACTACATTAGCCGTGATCAAAGTTTGGCTCATTTTACACGTGGATTGTAACTCTGTCATGTTAAACGCTTTCTACCTTCTCTGTCTTCCTGACTAGAATTTATTCAGGTTACTTCTATCCTCTGTGGGATTTAGGCTTCATTTTCCTCCTCCATCGTGATCAAATGTGCTTTAGGCTCAAAGCCTATGTATACCCTCATTTTTCCGTTCTACTTTTTTTTTAAATTATTTTTTTTTATCCAATACCCTCATGTACCCCCTTTTTACATGCAGTCTATTCGCTCTCATTCACCTCTTTCTCCTGTCTCTCTCCTTCTCTACCAAGGTTGAACTTTATAGATGCCAAGAGTGTAAAAGAAGGTGAGAGTGAGCTCTAAAGACTGTCTCATTGTGTCTGGGCTTTATTGTCTAGCTAGAGAAATGCAGAGTAACGACCTGCCACCATTCCTTAGGGAGAGCCATTCATTTCACCCAGGGCCATATTTCACAAGGCTACGATGCAAGTGTACATCTGTGTGCCTGTGGGGAATTACACTGCAAACACATATATTCATGTGTATTAATGTGCTTGGGTATGCTTAGGCCCTCGCTGAAACAGACATTGGCTATCTTCGATCTGTAAACTCCACGACAGCTCTGTTTTCTGTTTGCACATTCACCGCCGCTCGCTTTCATTACGCATCTCTTTCACCAGCTTCACCAGCCACGCAGTCGCTCTGTATTCTGCCCATGTTTTATCACCATCTAGAATGTCGGAGAAAAACAGCTTAAGCAGCCCTCCTCTTTGCTCAGAATCTTTTATGTGGTGTGTTAAAAGTAGGGCAAAAGTACATGCCAGCCTCCTCCAGAGGATACCTCTTCATTTAAGAAGGCTGCAGGTTCACGGCTGTGCTACAAAGCTTTCTTTTACGAGTACACGGCATCATAACAAAATAAAAATTGGTTGGAGGACAGATGCAGCACACACACTGTGCAGAATACACTCAGATGGTACATACAAACTCACTGCCCCTGGGTTGTTTTGATTTCATCGCTAATTAATGGGGTGTAATAAAGGATAATACACAGCCAGATATGTTCTGCCACATAGTAACGTTTAGATGTTTTTTACTCCAAAGGGAGACATTGTCATTGATTAGAGGAGGGAATATGAACAAAACAAGGCGCTTTGTGAGTTGGTGAGAGGAGCGTGTCAGTGCAATAAATCAATATTACTGTTACTGATTATAAGATCAGAGACAATAGAACAAACAATATGTGGAGCATAAACAGCAAGACATGAACACTGGAGAGTGTTTGTGGAAACACTAAGCTAAACAAAACTATACACAGAGGGATAACAAGGTAAACTGACTTACTTATAAAATTATATGGAAATGATTTACCATTGGTTGAGTAAGATAACAGCAGCTGTCAATCATCATGTCCTCCAGCAGTTCTTGATCTGCGCAGGAATAATAAAACAAGGTTAAAGGGATGGAAATGTAATAACAGAGATTTCAATAACTAATTATGAGTGAGCAACGATGATGCATATTAATGCATCTTTTATATCAATGTCTAATTATCCCTCGAAACCAATCCCGACTCCTCCATTTGGAGGAGGAGATGGAGGCACAAGAAATTACTCCTATCCATTAATGAATCCACATCTAATGATAAAAACATGAAAACACAAAAACAAGAGCTAAAAGAGATGAAGACAAAGAACAAAAGAGGCTCCTAGAGGCACCCCGAATGATGGCAATTTAATTTCAAAAGATAATTCAATTAGATCAGGGGTTTAATTTCCCGTGATTAAATGCTTATTTGGTGTTTAATTAGACCTAATCTGATTCTTCATTTGGTTCTTTTCTTTCACTTAGTCTGTCTTTGCTATGAGAGCGCATTTAATTGGAGGAATAATGACACTGATGACATATAAAATAATGAACAGGTCAGATCGAGACATAATCAGTGAAGCCAAACGTAAAGCGCGAGCGTGTTTTTCATACAAGGCTAATATGTGCCAATATACTCAAATTTCCATTTTATTCGCACCATTAATTAACCTTCAAGCAACCAAGTCATTTATGATCCCAAACATATCTAACCATATGCATGTCATTGTGATATTTTTAGTCTAATTCTCCTAGAACTTTTTTACCATTGTGGTAAGGATAACACGAGGTAGTGTGGGGACATTTATGACCCTGGAATTTTTTAATCTATTTTTTCATAATATTACACACTTTTGCTTTTATCGTAATTATTCCTTAATGAGGCATCTCATTTCGACAAAATGATCTCTGATTATATTTAATTTTTAACAGGAATAAGAAAGGATTAAAAAAACCCACCCTGATTACGAAGACACTGTAATTTGTTGTATACAGAATATTACAGAGGTACCCGCTCATCTATACTTTGATGTCCTTTAAAAATTATTTGTACGCTGTTATGGTGCGATCAATGAGCTAATTCTGTCATTTTAGTCCAGGGAAACTCTTCTTGACCTTCTTTATGAAAAAAGGTGACAGAAGTCTGAAAGGGCTGACTTTGAACTGCTAAAAGGTGAGAGCTCGCTATCAGATATCTTTCCTCGGTTTATAGTGGTTTTCCACCCCCATACCCACGCTATCGTATCATAAAAGCAGCAACTGCCTCGCTAACCAACAGGATCCTTTCTCTTAAAATATACATAAAAACAAACAGGCTTATCCTTCACATTCCCATCTGTGAACAGCGGGTTCTCCTTTTCGATATGCATGAGATGGAGAGACAGGAACACTTGCCCGTCTACCATGTTAGGATTAAAGAACAGCTGCTTCCAAAGTTTCTCTGCAGGTAGCGTTTGCTCTTTGCACACTGAGTGAATGGGGCAAAAGGAAAATTTCTCTAATATGAATGCGCGTCTAGTGATGAAACAGACGACTGCAAAAGCTGTCAATAAGATGCATGTGTTTCTTCAAGTGTGAAACCACAGTTTTGAAATTTTGTCCGTCACAAGGGTGGTTGGTTGATTCCTATTCCTAACAGACACATCTCTAACACTGCAAACAGGATCTAAACCCAGACCCCATCCACCGAGACACAACGGTGTTAACTTATCGCAACATCACAAATTCACACTGGGCACCCCTATACAGTGTAGGGCAAGGCAAGCATCTGCATGCAGGTACACACACACAGGCGGTTACACAAACAACTGTTTTCACATGATAGAGCTTATCTTTAATTGAGGAAACAGAAGCCTACAACATCAGCAGTGGTGTAATTTACTGCAGATGCGGGTGAATAAGGTTTAGAATTGTCCCCATTACTGCAGAAGTCCTTAAAGACAATCTCTTAAGAGATAACCGCTCAGTGTACACTGCAAAACAGATCTCTAAGGAGGCCATGACGCCTGATTCTGCAGAGGTCATGATCTTTAACATGCTATAAATCACACACTGCAATTTGAGCAAAACACAGAGGGAATTCTCCTATAAATCACTTACAGGAGACATCTTTGCACAGGAGATGCCACGCTGGGTTTTTACCTGGGGGATGATGCAAAATTTCTTAAGTCTGACAAGCAACAGTCCCTTGAAATGAGTCTAAGAAAAAAAATTTAAATAAAATATGAGACATCCTCAATCAGCAGGAGGCACTGTAGGATGCAGAACTGAGGTTATGTGTCGTGTGGCTTCCATCCAGGTGTTACACAATGAGCAGTGACTGATGGTGACTGTCGTCAAACAAATGCTCAGCACAAGAGCCAGAACCTGAATGGCGTCTCTTTTTCCTCTTCAGCAGGTCTTTGTCTCACAGTGTTCTGCATCAGTACACCCAATTGCACATTAATCTAACATTGGACCAGCCAGTGAAGGTACCTGTAGTAAGTTATACATTCACCTTTGGTCTAAATGGTCAATCTATCTTACGTATCATGCACCTGGACAATTTAATATTTGCTGAGGCATAGTTGTGATAACTGCCCTGATTGTGGTCAAGGACAAAAAAAATAAAAGACAAATATTTCTCTCTTTGTCCCATGCTCCAAGTCCAGCATAGCACACAGAGTCGCCCTTTCTCATTGCACAAGAGAAGAGCAGCCTCAGTCATTTGACAGCCTGGCAGCCCAGTTGGCGGGTGGACAATGAGAGAGAAATACTCAGAGGAGCAGCCAGTAGAAAGAGGCAAAAAGAGGAGGAGGGGGGGCTTTTATGGCTAGCGACAAGGTCAACTGAATTTCTAACACATTCCCACAAAAATTACTTTACACAGCTTAACATGAGCGTATTCCTCAAGCAATGACAGCACACCGCATGACCACTGAATAAGATATGAAACCTTGAAAACATAACCCGCCTTTAGGTCAGTGATCTAGCAGAGCTACACTGGAAAATTGTTTTGTTTTTTTATAGACAAAAGGCGGCACAGAAGAAGAAAAGAGTGAGAATGAAGTGTAAGAGAAGGAGAAGATGTGGAGAAAATCCCAACAGCGTTGTCATTTGTTTATGAAATGGCAATTCTACACCAGAGTAAAGATCATCCTCAGCACCAACCCCATAACATTTAGCATTGCTCGACACTCCTCACAACACTCCCAAAAGGGAGTGTCTGTGTCTTCCGCCACCGACATGGAGCTCACTGAACCTTTTGTTTTGAACAGATAAGAGTTATAATCACAAAGATCAATACCAGTTCATACTCACTGAAATTTTGCTCTGTGTGCTTTTCGCTGGTGAAGCACTTCTTCTTTAGGTTATCATCTGACCTTTGTTCAGTTTTGGATCAGTCATTGAATGGCCCTACAGGAAGCATGTGTGCTGTTGTGACCCCCAGCATACTTGTGCTGTATGTCACGAGAAAATCAAATTCTGCACAAAAAGCTGGCGTCTTTGCAGGAGGAAGAAGAAAGACTAAGAGGCTTCGAGGGTGTGTCGTTTCATCTACACAGCTAACGTCACAAAAATAGGAACACGAATCCAAAATACATACATGATTAAAGTATGTCACTAGCAATGTCTCTGCAACACAAAAACAGTTATATATACATACAAAGTGATACACACCTACTGTAAAAATGACTTGATTTATCTCAAGTACTCAACACAAGGAGGTGAGGCTCCACAGCTTCTTTAAATTATCTTGGGTTTTTGTCTAGTCCAAACTTATAGCAGTGTTTATCTTTAAAATAATAAGAAAGGAGTGATTAAAAAAAACAAGTAAAATGTAGAGTGTTGTGGAGAAGTCTTGAGCCACCCTTCCTTTCTTTAAATTTTGCTAGTTTCTCTTCTATTATCCTTAGCAATCTTCCCACTTTCACCTGGTAATGCAAGCAGGCCATCATGACCCAGAGCTACAAAACTAATATAAGTTACTCAGATGAGGTGCTGGAGCTGGTGATGATGGATATTTTTGAGGTGATCTGCATTAACTGTTTAACATGTAGGTCTGACGTTCAGCCAGGTTCAGTGGACACACAAAAAAAATCATTCCTGGCTATGAGGGTGTTCTAGCAACCTGACCTCGGTGTCCACTGAAAACACGTTAAATCGATTCCAGCCGGCTTCCTGCCCTGACTGTTGGCTCGCCTCCCCTGCATTATTGCCATGGTGATTACACACCCCTGTGACTTCGGTCACCCAGACCCCACCCTAGTCCCAGCAAACAGATTAAGGGACAAATCGATTTGTAGCATCACGTAGAATTCCCCAATGGCCACTCGAGCATTTTTTTTCCCTCTTCTACTCGCCCTTCATCAGTCTATCTATATGCAATTCTACCTGTCAATTAACTTGCCCAAAGCTGTTGAAAAGGCAGTTTTTTTTGCCAGAAATCAAATCAATTTTGCTAGCAATTTCTAGAAAAAGAAATGATTCAAAATGAGAGCTCATGAAAACGTTTCCTGATGTTGCTTCACATTCACCCAAACCGCAGACCATTACCAAGAGGTATAAATCAAAAATTAGGAATCACTTTAATCTGTAGGTTTGTTGGGGGTTTTTTAAACACTTTTAAGCCAAGGGTCAGCACAGTTTCACAGGCCCAGAGAAGATGCAGTCTTGGTAATTTGTTATTGATTTTTATGACTTTTAATACTATATCAAAGGACAATCTCAGTCTGTTAATCATAAAAAAATGTATGCTTTGTTCTGCACTGTAGGTAACAGACTGGTTATCCACCCACAACAAACAGTGACTTATTTTATTAATGGTTAAATGAGACTTCGATTGTTTTGGGCCCTTAAACGACTCATCCCATGGTCTCAGTTAGACTGCCACATTGGATCTAATGCCAGTCAGGTTCTAACAATCAGATGCTAGAAAGTAATGTTTATTGAGACATTTTCCCTTCTGTAGTGTTGTGAAAAATCATCTCAAGGCAAAACCAAACTATGAAAGGAAACATCAGGCAGCTACTTGCCTGCTCCTCATATGAGGTTTTTGATTTATGTTTATATGACAGGCGGGCAGAGAAAGGCAAAAAAGGAATAATAAAGGTTCGACAAATAACCCTAAGCTAACAGTTAATTACCAACTTACATTTTAGCGTGCTGAAGGCCAGCTCATAAGCTGCACGGTGCATCTCCTCATCTCTGACTTCAGGTAACCGGAGTCCTCTTTCTTTGCCATAATTCACTAACCGTTGTGCAGCAGGCTTTTCCAGACGGTTATTCTGATAGATAACTGATGCCAGCAGGTAAACTCTGTCTGAGAAGCCCTGCTGGCTTTGGATGGTTATGTGGGGCTGTGGAGGAGCTGCAGAGGTGTCAATTTCAGCTTCATCATCCAGCTGGATCAGGTCTTTGCTGCTTGCGATGTGAGAAACAGACTTTTGTGTCTTGTCTGTGCAAGGGCACCTGTGACGCCCTGTAGCATTTTTTTTTTTCACCATCTTCTAAGGTCAGGTTTTCTCTCGGAGACCTGAAAACATGCCATGCAGAGTTATCGTAGTTTCATTTTTTTTGATTAGCATCTATTAACATCTATTAGTTGCTTTTGTTTCTGATTTATTCATGTTTCCTGTAGCTTCAAGAGTTTCATTTTAAAGTGTTATATTTAGATGCTAAAGCTAGCTATAATGGGGACTTTTTCACCCCTGGTTTTAGTTTTAGTTTTTTTTAGTTTAGTTATTCTTCACTATAAAAAACGTCATGCCATATGCTCCCATCAGGAAGATGCTCCCGCGTGCCAGCGGCCAATACAGAAAGAATTCTGAGGAGCTTTTACCCTCAGGCCATTAGACTTACCTACCCTACTCAAATACTCACTCTTAGACTATGGTTATATTAGCTATCATACGAAAATAGATTAGAATCCTTCTCTATTTGTGTCCTAGTCTTATTTATCCAAAGCTCTTAATAATAATGTTAAACAATGCGCAGAAAACTTTCAACTTGAGGCTCAGAGATTTTCTGATTTGGGAATCTATAAAGATAATGGACTTGACTTTACCTAAAAAAAAAAAAAGTGATTTCCTTTGGTACATATGCTGGTTAATTAAGTGAAACCGGATATCTGTAAATAAAAGCCAGAATACAGCCAGAATAAAAGACATAATTAAACTAAAGATTTATTGACATGATCCCACAAGTGTATCAATTTAAACTTTTTTCCCTGATGATATTATGTTTAGTTGAATTAAATAGTTAAACACGACATTTTGCAGTGTGAGAAGGCAACATTAAATTGCAAATGCAAAATTTGTAAGCCAATACAAACACATTTAGTTATTTTAGATTTTTAAGGAACAATAATGTATAGAATATATAAATATATATAATAGTTTCAGTTAGCCTTAAAAATAGAAATGTTTAAACCAAATTAAATAAAAAGACTACAGATTACAGATTACATTATCAATAAAATGACCCCAAATCAACCAATAAATAAAATGGAGTAATTGTCACCATGTTTCACCGTTACTTACAGTTTTCAAAACAAGTGTGCTATTGCTATGTATGTTTCGCCATTTATCACAGCAGTGATTTAACAAAGCAGACCTCACTTTCTGTAGTAGCAGAGCTGAAAAAATTCGCGTTGTTTGTTACCTTGTGAGAAGACCTCCCGTTATTCAAGATTCTCCGTATTTTCCTGCGCAGGTAGCTTAACGGTAGTGGCGCTGCTGCTAGCTGCTCAGCAAGTTTTAATTGCCAACTCCCCGCTACACACACACACACACACACACACACACAAACCTTGACCCCTTACCAAACAGTAACAGGGGTCTCCCAGGGTTTTACTGCTAGCCCTCCGGCAGCCTTTGGATGGGTAATTTATAGAAATGCTACACCGCAGAGTCTTCATTTAAAAACAAACTTTCTAAACGTCAACATTACGGTGCAGATTCGGGTTAGCTTGCTTCCGTCACCAGGGCAACAGCATGCTAATTTTAATGCCCCGTTCTTCACGGATCAAGAGTCTCCTTAACGCTGGATGCCCTCCATCTATCTGGAGCATATGGGCTTGTTAAAATTTTACAGGGCATTATGTCAGAAAACCGCTAACAATATTAGATCGCTTGCAGATGGCACGCAGCTGTTGTTTCATCCAAGGGAAGTTAATAGAAAAGCAGTGGCGTAAATAAAAAGCCTTGGTTCCTTTGCCCCCTGGGCAGGTGGTGGGGGAACTTTCTGGCAACTTCTATTTCCCTCTGTGCTGCCCTGCATTTAACTCTTAATAACTCATAAGATGCTTTATGTGTGTACTTTTTGAAAAAAAAGAACAAAAAAAAAAAGTAAAAATATACAAAGAAAATATTTAAATGTCTTTTTTGCCACAAACTATGCTTGCAAGTGCTCCAATAAAAAGAGCACTCATCGATGAGACATAAATTGGTAATGTTGTGAAACTTTGTACAATTATTTCTTTATATTTTGTTTCCAAGTTTTCCAAGTTTTTCTTTGGACATTGGCTGCTTTTTTATTCATGTTCAGTCCAGTCCTGTTCTTTTTTTGCTTGTTTGTTAAGCCACTTAACACAGACTCATTCAAGCATACAAAGACACTCAAATCAAGTGTTGTGTCTACACATAACAGACAACTTAGTAAAGAACCAGTTTTAAATTGTATCTTTTGGTACTTTGTTACCAGCAGCATTTGTTCCCATTTGTTTAGTTGCATCTACAAAAAATGCCAAGACAAAACCTTTGAGAGACATAAAACAGTATTTACATCCACAAGGTGATTCCCAAAGAGCTATTAGTGGAAAACATATATCTTGGCATGGTATGCAGTGTGTTCTTAAAGAATTTAAAATAACTGGACAAATAGAGGACAAAATAAGAAGTGGCAGACAGAAAAATAAATAAATAAATATTTACAGCAGATGAGCATTACCTGAAAGTCATGGTCTTAAGAATTAGGGGGAAAAAATCTAGAGAAGAAACAGGACCTGAGAGATGCATCTGGTCTTCATTCTCTGAATACTCATCAGTGAATGATCTTAATGGTGAGTCGCTGTCTCGAAATTACACAAGAACTGGACTGAAAATCAGCAGCAACAGGTCTTATGGATTGATGATGCAACTTTGCAAAGTTTTGGTACAAATCGTCATGAATATGTACGGAGGAAATCTGGCCAAGGTACAAACAGTGAGTGTCTACTCTGTTACAGTTTGGTGTTGGGGATCTTGTCAACATTAATGGAATTATTAATGCAGACAGATACTGTCAGATTTTCCAAATTTTGATTGCAATACCATCTGGAAAGAATCTGATTGCCAATGACTCAATTTTTTCAGCATGATAGTGTTCCTAAACGCACGACAAGTGCAGAAAAAGCATACCTGGTTAGAAAACACACACGGAGGAACACTATCAGTCACGAACTGGACTCCCCAGAGTGCAGACTTCAGCATTGCTGAAGCAGTGTGGGATCATCTTGACAGAGAACAGAACAAAAGGCAGCCAACATCCAAAGAAGAGCTTTGATTGTCCTTCAAGGCTGGAAAACTACTCCTGAAGACTACTTAAAGAAATTATAAGAAAGCTTGCCAAAAAGAGTTGTGGCTGTGTTGGAGAATGAAGATGCTCATACCAATTATGGATTTTCAAGCTCATTAGAATGGCAGCAAGTTTTTACATGCTGTATTTCTATTTATGAATACATGTTTCAATAAATCACTGCACATTCCTAGCAATATATTAAGAAATAATCAAGGCTTTGGCACAGCGCTGTTTATCCTATGCCAAATAAATGCAGCTTTTTTGTAACAAACACAATCAAACTTTAAAGATTTTATTCGTTTATTTATTTGTTTTACATTAGAATGGTGAATTTGCAATTGACATTTTTATCTACTGCGACCATTAAAGTTTTGGATCTCTCCATTTAATTTAAATAGGCTACCTACAAGGATGCCAGGCAGATTTTATCTTGAAGGATTTGTATAGTATTCTGTATTTTGACAAAAATGAACAGCTGACAATACCCAAAAAATGCACCAGATGGGTCACAAGTAACATGTCAGCATTGTCTAAATTCAACTGATCACTTTCCCTGCACTCCAGTTCAAACACTGTGGTCAGAGGTCATGAACATCTATCAGAGATCCTCAGCCTCAGCATCTCTCCCTGCCCATTCATTTGTCATCCAGGGAGCTTTCCACACTTCAAGTAAGACAGGAGTCCACACCATTCATTTTTATAGCTCTGACAATAACCAAGAGCACCATTGTATTTAAATGCAATGACAGAATCCATTTTTTTCTATCACACACTAAATCTGAATCTACTGACCGCACGTCCAAGTTTACAACACCTCACAATTATCAGACATTTTAAGACGCATTACTGTAATTTACAGAGAACAGGTCCTCCCTGCTACACCCAAATACAATAAATAAAAGTATCCTCCTTTTTCCCAAAAGCTGCCTGTATAGGATGTAAACTGCAAATTGTATTTGTGGGGTATTTGGTCTTTTGTATTTCCTTTGTGTAAATGATGAATTTTACATCAAAGATTAATGATTAACATTTAAAAACAAAGTATTTTATCTCATTATTGAGCCTTGTGATAAGACTGATGACCAGTACAGGGTGTACCCTACCTCTTGCTCTGTGACAGCTGGGCTTCAGCTCCCCCCTCAACCCTGAATTGGATAAGTAGAAGAAAATCGATGGATGGATGGATGGATGGATATATGTGTGTGATTTGTGTAAAGCTCTATTAAACAGATGTGGTGCAGTCTTTGAAATGCATTAGATGAAGGGTGTCGAACTCCAGGCCTCAAGGGCCGGTGTCCTGCAGGTTTTAGATAACACCCTGGGTCAACACACCTGAATCAAATGATTAGTTCATTACCAGGCTTCTAGAGAACTTCAAGACATGCTGAGGAGGTCATTTAGCCATTTAAATCAGCTGTGTTGGATCAAGGACACATCTAAAACCTGCAGGACACCGGCCCTCGAGGCCTGGAGTTTGACACCTGTGCATTAGGTGCATAAAGACTTTTGTAAAGTGTCTCAAAGTAGTACAAAACTGCATGAAAGCAGTTCCTTTTCACTGGTGAAATAACCGTATCACAGTGATCTTCTTTTTGTACTTTTTGTTGTTTTGTACAAAACAACCTAAAGATAAATAATGCTTTCAAGTGAAATTGTGCCAAGCTCTTGGTAATTTCCCAAGCAGTGTTTCCCACAGCGCCTGAGCTGCTGAGCCTGCCCAGATTACATGGTTCACTTCTCTCTCTGCTTCACCATGACAATAACTTTGGAGAGGTGGAGGGAAAAAACACAACACTGTCTCACCATCTCTATCAAATTCTGTCAAACAGAGCCCACAGAACAATCAAAAGTTATGCCCCCTACTGCTAAAACATTTTTACTTAGAAAATTAATTTAATTATTAGCCTCCAGGTCAATTAAAAATTAATGAACAGGTTACAGAATGGAAGTGAGTAAGACACAGAGCTACAGCCACTTGCCATACACTACCCCAGAGTACTAGAGGAATGAATACTCTCCAAGTATTTTTTCCCCCTCTCAGTAGTGAAGTTATGTGAGCGGATCTCTGCAGAAGATGAAAAATGAGTGGGAATGCTTCTGAGCTGCAAATCTTGTACACTTCTGTTGCCACATGCAGCTTCAAACAGCAAGCTTTGGGGCATCCACCACCACTACAACGGTATGTGGGAAGTGAGCGCCCTCTACTGTGAGCTTAAGGTAATGTGAAATAAAAGAATACGACTCATTTTTCTTCATATTTGCAGTTCTTAGTGGGAATAATGAAAACTTATGAGAATGCACACTGGAAAAGAAGCAGCCATCATTTACACACCTAAATAAGTATATCACAGTATAATTTTACTAAAGTGCAAGTTTATTTCAAAGTGTTGGCCCAATGCTCTAATGGTGTCCAAAGTTATTAAAACTTATCAATGGGCATTAATTGTGCCAGTTGGCATATACATCGCTGCATTGGGCTTAAGTGTTGTGGTGTGTATTTTAATTTCATCCCACATAGTGCAGAGCTGAACGGAGACAGACTAGGAAATTTAAAAAGTAAACTGAGATAGACCAGTTATTGATTTAAGGAAGTATTAAACTATAGAATTGCCATAATATTTCATCTATTTATTATGGGGGGAACTCTGGGAGACTATTTCCATGTAAAATGTAGCATGCCTAAGTATATCAGCAAAAATTCAAATAATTTCAATTATACAAGGCTCAGAAAATGAATACAGTTATTTGCATTCAACCTCTTATTGGTTGCTTTTCATTTTTCCTGCATTCCTTTTGCCCTTAACTCTATTATTTCTTCCTTTTCTACTTGGCTTTCCAGTGTTCAGGCATGCACACACACACAAACACATTCACTTGACTTTCAAAGTTAAAGGGATGGGCCTTTGGGAGAATAGGGGTGTCAGAGTGCGCACATTGTGTTACATAATTGATGCCCCATATTACCTTACATCCTGACGGCCCTGGCTGTGCTACAAACAAAGCTTGCTCATTAACTATTCACTGGATGATTTTGAACAGAAAAATGATTCTGCCGATCAGGAGCTAGCACTGACGCTGCGTCTCTCGGCCCCAGGCATCTGATTACACAGTTGTGAATAAGACATGTGCTGTCTCCACTGGTCATATTTTAACTTGACAGCTGATCCCCTCACATGTATTCAATGGTCAGATGATGAAGTACTCCTACATCAAAGGCATGATTGATGGAGGCTGTAGCGAGCTACACACTGAGATGCTATAGACTGTATAGCTGACAAAGTAGTAAAATCGAATGTATTAACGAGATGAAGTAAACTGAAAGCAGTGATTTATGAACTATGGTTTCAACAGATCCATTATTTGGCATTGCCTGCACATACTGTATATGTCATGGTCTGACTCATTTTGTTGTGTTTTAGATCAACAACAAAAAACTTATATCACTATGTACAGTACATGAAATCCTTATGTGTTGAAGACATAATAGGTTAAACATATTTTTAAAGCTAAGGCATGCAGAGTGGCTTGAATGCATGTGGACAAAACAATGAATGAAAGCTGAAATTTGTTTTCGATGATTAATAAAGAAAAGCTGCAAACTTCACATATGCTTGAATGTCCCATTTGTTTATAAAAAATGAAAATAGTCCCATTTGACCTTCTGTATAAATATGAAAATTTTAAAAAAAATCTGGAGAACCACAGTTTGGTCATGGTGCCTTACCGATGATGAGGATGCTCATGAGGAAAACCATGATGAAGAAAATCCACATGAAGAATCTGTCCATGACCTTAGCTATCTTTTTCCATTCTGCCCCCTTGGCGCACGTGGCTCTCTGCTCTCTAAAACAGTTTGCTATGTACTCAACATTGCGCACTAGCTTAGTGTCCATACCAGCAAAGCCACTGCCATGGGTGCAGAAGACACAGGGGCCAAAGGTTACAGTGGGACCCTGAGGTAGAGGCTTTTTGTCCTCAGGGCAGCAGGGAATCTTCTGGTCCTCAGAACAATACGGAACCTTATGGTTTTCTTTACAGTAGTCGTTTATCGGAATTTTACCATTAGAGCTTTCATACTTTCCAGGTTCAAAAGTAGATATGTGGCCGCTCTCATCTCTGGTGATGTGGTGCTGAACTCTTGGATGTTGCTGGTGTTTGGAGCTCTGGGATCTGGGGTACTTGTTGCTATGCCGGTCCTCTCGGCTACTTTGCCTTCCAGGTTTACCATTTGAATGAATGTGAGTGTTGAACTGCTGGTGACGGACTTCGTCCTGGGTGGAGTGAGAAGACGAAGAGGAGGCGGAGGCACAGTTCTCACCCACTTCATAAACAAAACAAATCTTCGACATGTAGTCAATAATGAGGACTTTTGCCCAGTGTGGAACTGGTTTGGCCTCCACACCACAGAAATGAATGTTCATGATGAAGATAGTGAGAGATGTGGAGGCTGTGACCATTGTCATAGTGGCGATATAGTACTTCCCTGTGTAAGGGGAAGGAACAAAAAACAGATGGAAGACAAGTCTGTGACCATTAAGACACTGTAGGTACTAGCAGGTGGGCCAACATCATACTAAACCCTATGGATTAGCACTGGGATGTCGCTCAAGTTCATATGCATGTGAAAGCAGACGAGCAAATACTTTTTGTTCACATTTAAAGATTTTCTAGTCCAGGTCAGATTAAAGGGTGTGCTATAAATATCTGGACATGCATGTTCGTCCTGTAACATATGGAATGTCAACTTCTCCAGCATGTACACCTGCCTCTCATTCAGTGTCTGCCCCTGTGACCCTTTTAAAGGTTAAAGGTGTAGCTTTGTGCTATGCTACATTAGAGAAATATGGCCCAAGTTCTAACAGTAAAATTCCTAAGGGTACATTTAATTTAAAAAATAAGAATGTACCAATGCATCACTAGATCATAGGTCATTTTTGGACCATGCATGCCAGTACGATTTCTGGTATATTTCTTTTTTAATTATAGAGTGACAGAAACATAAACCATGCAACAACAACAAGTTATTAAAAATATTTCTAAAAAAAACCCCTTCTTACCTATGAGAGGCACACTTTCTGACGGTGGCATGCTCTCAGCCACCATGAGCTGGAACACCGTTAGAGCTAGAAGAACTGTCACCCCGAGGGAAACCTTTTCCCCAGAGTCTGCAGGCAGATAGAAGCCCAGAGGGGCCAAGAAGGAGATGAGGAAGCAGGGGAGGAGGAGGTTGAAGATGTAAAAGGAGGAGCGACGCTGCAGGAGTACTGTATAGGTGATGTCTGGATACGGGTCAGAGCAACAACCGTACATTATGACATTCTTGGTGGCCGGCATTCCACGGCACTCCCACTCAACATTTTCCACAAAGTCTGACAGGTCACCGCTGTCCATGCCCATAATGATGTCTACCTGGAAATAGAGAGGAGGGACACATTTACCAAGAAAAAAGTATGTACACAGAGATGTATGATGACAAATACAATGAGCAATGTGTATCTGATCTACATGTCAAAAAGGTCAATCTCAGTTACCCTCTGATCTAACACAGAGGTCAGAGTCATAGCAAGAGCTGGGTTTTGTGTCATTTAACCATTTTAAGTGGCCCGGTAAATTTAGGTGACCCAGATTGCCAGAAAAGAAATGTAAGCTACACAGAATCAATATGGGTTTATCCTCCACAGCATGTTGTTCTATCTACATTGTGTTAAACAGGGTATGGTAGTATGGGCAGTATTTCTCCAGACCTGGTTGCCATTGTAAGTCCAGGAACCAAAGGTGAGGTTACATTCCTGGCTGTCAAAGGGGAAGTAGGAGACGTCCACCACGCAGGAGCTTTTGGTGATGGCAGGAGCATCCCAGGTTATCTCCCCGTTGTAGCGCAGCCTCACATTGGTGTCCATGGGCCCAGAGAAATCATCATCAGCTCTAGAGGAGGAAAACAAGTTGAGACCAACTGGCAAGCCATGTGTGTGATTTGGTTAAACAGTGGTGAGATTCAGTGTCTTCTGTTTCTAATTGCTAGTATTTATAATCTTACAAGTAGCCTTTTAAGATAACCATGTAGTCCTTAAACAATTTGAATAAACTTTATATTGAATTATAATGCAAGAGACATTAATGGCAGCAAGAAGATTTGTCCAAATTCGGTGTTTCTTCATGGAAAAAATTCATCTGTGTGGGCATACTTATTATAAAGGACGAGGTCAGGCCTCCACACCAGGCTGCTAGGGATGTGGATCACATCCAGTCCATCATAGTCCTCCTTATTCCACTTCAGGTAAGCATCATGCCACGTCTGCCTAATCCACAGGTAGGCAATCAGCACCTGGTTCCTTTCATCCTACATACACATGCACAATCACAGTCATACTAGTCACAAAAAAAGGACCTGCAAATGTATGCAAACACAAAGTAGCATGCAACCATTTTGGTGCCTCTGGGAGAATTAATTATTTTCTTGATTACTTTAAGTGTGAAGATTTCTTTCTCTTTTTTTTTTTTTTAAAGCACAATGATCCCTGCAGCTCACAATGTTAAATTAAATGTTATTGCATTGATCATTTCAATTTATAATTTATAATGCATGAGAATAATAAGACACTGACAGAAAAATAGGAATTGTGGTATTTCCCTCATTGACGAATATCACACCTTGCAGAAGCTTTATTGCCAGCTTCTTCATTTAAAAATTCTCTATTATAGTTACACATTGCTTAGAGCTCTGGGATATTTTTAAACCATGTGACATAGTGCATGCTTGCAATCTACTTATCTACCACTGATGGTCATGTCATGGCAGTTGTGAAAAATACCAGCTACAGCGTGGTTTTCCTTTAGTAGTTTGTGGTGGGTTTTGAAGCCTGTTTATGGTCACTGTCCTCTGACAGGATATGGCCTTATTTTAGTTTCATATTCTTTGACTCTTTGTCTTTGATTCTTGACTCTTGCAGCGTGTGTGTCTTGCTGTCATATAACCCAAAGCCTAACATTAAATACTTCCTCTTTTTTTCCTTCAAAGATACCTTTGATAGCTTTGAATTTCCCTCAGCATCTTCACTCAGATGCTTAGAAGAACTAATCGTTGATGAGTGTTTACAGTTATCAGTTAACACCAGACTCCCAATGTCAAAACTACAACTGTTAAAAACTTTTAAGGTCTATAAGAGGTTATGAATTTCTGCACATGCCTCAGTTACTGTGTCTTATAACTGTATATCTACACACAACAGACAGTAAGAAAAAAAACCCTTTTGATCTTCTCAGTTCACTGCTCATCAACACCAGGTGGACAAACACAAAGCCTCACAATGGCTGAAATCCAGACCCGTCTGTCAATATCAGGTGCATGAGCACAGTAAAGGAGGTTGGGGGAAACACATAACCGCTTTGGTAACAGGACACTCCAGGGTGCACACACACTCATTTGCTGTGTGGCTCGCACCCATTTCTTCCAAAGTATGACAGAGTGACGACAACAAATGCCCAGATATTGTATGGAAACATTACATTTAGCAGCTGGTTTTATGTCTTCAACTATGCACGCCCAAACACACACTCACTCCACAGTGAATTAGCAATTCACTGTGGAGTGACGCAGCACTGAACCCAAACGGGAACCTGACCCAGCCGAGTAAGCCACCAGCCGGTCGGTTTGTACAATAGGAGGTCATGGACAACGTTCAGAATAAAAGGTCTGTTCACCTCCATGTTTTCCTTCATGCTGGGCTCAGTGTCAAGTTAAAAAACTCAGTTCTTGGTATTTTCATGTTTTCTGCTAAATCGTTGTCATTAGTTTTACTGCACTGTGGCTAATGTATTGGCCAATACATTTTTTCCCGACTATTGATTGCACAATAATGCTGGAAGCAGAACACGCTATTAGTGGTTACCACATATTATTCAACATACATAAATCAGATGCTGATGCCACTTTTGTGTGCATGAATCACCTGCACAGCTAAAACAGAAGGTTTATTTTTAAGTTTCTGCAGTTGGACTATTTAAAAGAAATGCTACAACTCTCAGAGGGGTGTTTAATTTTAGTTGTGGACATAATTAACCTCTTCCATTTATAACTTGCCTCTAACCAGAATGCACAGCACACGAAGCAAGACTTGCTGATGAGCGAGTACGCACCATGTCTTTGATTTGAGAGAGGGTGACCTGCAGGGTGACGTTGAGGGCTCTGTCTGTGTCGTCCACAGGCCGCAGGGCGCTGGAGTAGTTCTCCATCAAATCATTCAGGAGTTTCTGGGCATAGTGACCCTGAGCAGAGTGAATCACTGAGAGGAGACACAAGTGGTCATCTGTCAACATGCAGGAGATTAAAATAGCTCTTTGTAGCCACAGATTTTAATGAGGGTCTCAATGACTGGTTTCCTTTTTCTTGCTGTTAGTTGAAACAATACATTTTAAGGGCACGTGAAGAAAATATTTTTAACTATTATAGGTGGTAATAGTGCATTTGTGACTTTAGACAGTCATGAAAAATAATGTAAACACAAGTTAAGTGGTATAATCTAGTCTAATAAATTTAAAGCAATATGGAGAGGTCTATTTTTTCTCCAAAGGAAGACAGGCTCAAGTTTGACTCACCTTTGGGAAGCAGCATCACCAAAAAGATTATTGGGATCATCGTTAGCAAGCCTCTTGGTAACTAATAACTCCAAAGAAGAAATTAAAGGTGGCCTCGACGAGCAATCTAACAGGTCTTGGTTTCATTCCTCGAGATCTACATAATGAGCGTTCAACCCCAGTTGAACTCAGATGCAGATAGCAGCGAGCTGTTTCCTCTGGCCGTCTTTGCTGTAAGGCCAGCTCCTAATGTTTGGCAAGGGAGGCAGCATGTCTGCTGACTGAGAAACGGAATAAAACTCCAGCTATCACATAGCAGCAGCAGACCAAGAGAAACAGGATGCCCACGAATCATCGCCTCGCCACACATGGGGCTATTCGCCTGTGAAGTCAGGTGGGCTACCGGTCTGCTCCTGCAACATGCTGCCATTATGTCTACGGAGGAAAGATGGGAATTTGAAATTCAGGGGATTGTTAATGAATCATTAAATCAAGCAAAGTACAGATTGGCAGTAAATCGCTGAAATTAATGAAAGGCATAATGAAAAAGTGAGAAGTAGAGTTTTTACAACTGGAATCAGCTTCATTAAAATGAGCATTTCATATCAGCTGACTGAACTTTAAGTAGCAGGTTTTGTAAGGCCCAGCCTTTGAAATAGGAAAGGCATACTCATTTTAATTTAAACAATTATTTATAATAGAAATATAAAAATACATTTTTTATTATTGGTTAGAGAAAAATATGTATATGTTTATTCATGTTTATTTTAACACTCTTGAAGTGCTTGTGATTGGGGTCCTGTTAGTGTGCATCTATTCCCCACAATTAATAAAGTGTCACCTTTCAATTTACAGCTGAGGGATTTCCTTTAGCTTCATATATCACAATGGTAATGTTTTATTGGAATTTGATGCGATATGGCCCTTTTCCAGAAAGATGGCAGCCACACAAAGCACAGCACAGGGCTTTTATACACCATGGAAAAAAACCTGCAGTTTCTGCTGAAAGTACATGCTCACAGTGGAAATACTACTCTTAACTCACTGAAACACCCCGTCAGGATGTTAAAAGCTGTGCGCTTACTTTTGCCATGATAAAATATTTAACAAGGCCTTTTGCTTCCCATGCACCTGAATATCACACCGATCATCATCTATTGCAGAGCAGCTGACAGAAAGGAAAGTCAGCCACTTTGAAGCCTTCGGGACTTTAATAATGCAGCAAGTTACTTTATTTTGTGTCATTTTAATAACACAATGATTATCTCAGTGCCATTACCTACGCCAGGAAGCATACCATTTCTGTGTCACGTATTAAGATTAGAGCGGCTCGGTCGATTAGGGGATGTTATGAAGAGTTCCAGATGGTAGATGCGAGAGACAAGTCAGCTTTTAATGAAAGGATCGAAAATAAGCTTTTGCTACTTAGGATGCCTGAGGTTGGTTTATTGTGCAGTGAATGCTGTACAGTTAAATCTACAATATCCTCTTTTGATTACAAAACATACATATCAGAGGTTGCTTTTTTTCTTGCCTTTTGGAGCAAATGTGCAGGCTGAAACAGTCCTCAGATTACTGCCAGGGTTTCTTGGATAGGCTCAACATGGCACAACATGGTACCAAGCAGGCCACCTGTTATCTGCACTATGAGAAAGATGCTCTGAATATTATCAGAATGCCTGCATCTTTTTGCTTGTTGAAGCTCTGACTGCACAGAAAATTTGCCTTTTTGAGCAAGGAGTTAAATATAATACTAATGCCCAAAACACTGAAAATTGAATTTCAGTAATGAACTTAAATCCCTATAAGTTACATTTTTATTATATGACATTAGTATAGCAATTTTAGTGACTCAGTCTAGTTTTTATTCAAATTCACACAAAGCAAAACAAGAACAAATGTTCAAAACACAATTGGTTGAATTAAAAAAAAAAAAAAGATAATAATAATAATCAATCCTGTTTTTCAATATGTTTATCCATTAAAAACTGAACTTCACATTACTGTCAAGTAGTGTGCATGAAAGTGTGCGCGCGTGAGACAGGCAACACAGAAAGGACAGAGGGTGGATTAATTTACACAGACTTCAATATTTTATTTACAGATGAATCATTGACATTTTATCTGTTGGCCTAGGTAGGTTGATGCAATATTTTCTATAATTTTGAACCATTTTTTTTTTATCCAGACTTGTGAAAGGGTTGTGTTACTGCTGAACGTGTTTATTTTCTCTCCGTTTAAAAACAAGAATCAAAATGTATTCCTGTAGAAGTCATATCCAAATAAAACATGTTTTGTTTTTTAAAATGTGGGGGTAAAGGAAGAAAGGAAGTAAGCCAAGTGAAGAACAGGTTGTGGGGACAGTAACTGAAGATTTCCTGGATTTTGGGTCAATTGCCAACAGATGAAGAGTGAGAAACATGGCATGAAAATGAATATGGCAACTGTGTGAACACCTTTGTAACACTTGATGAACTGATTTCTAGAACACAGAATAAGCTGCTGCACGCGTTCTGCGTTTACTTTGTTGCACTTTGTGATTTTTCCCCTCAATTTTATGTCCAATTAAAGCACTGTTATTGCCCTGAAAACTCCCACAATATAACAAATATGTCTATGATTGGATTTAGATAGATACTTCCAGTAACTTACCATTGTGAAATTAAGAAAAAAAAACAAAAAAACAATCCTAATATTACATCTGAAATTATAAATTCTCTGTTCAGCAATCTATGCTGTTAGAAATGACGCCAGCATTACTAAGTTTTTATTTTGGAATAGTGAAGGGATTAAGGTAAGGTTTGGAAACAGTGCAAGAAAGTTTTGACTGAGTCTCCAGTTTAAAAGTTCAAAATCTCAGCTTAATCCCCGTCCAGAAAAACAGCCCTAAAAGTGTGTTAAATCAGGACCAGGTCCAAAAGAGCCCCTCCCCTAAATGGCTTGACTCTCTCCCACCAAGGTTTTCACAAATTAAAGTAAAATGCACTGCATAGGCAAGGATAAGCTGCTGTCAGCTGCTTCTTGCACAGAGCCAGAAAGAGCTGGGAGATTGGCGGATGTGGGCGGGGTCTTAAGTCTGGCATTTGCTTCAAAGGTGGTGAGGTGTGATTGGATTTCTGATTGTAGCTCTGAGTGGAATGTTGAATGAATTAAGAAACCAGAGATAAGAGCTCACGGAGCGGCTGATTGGAGTGATGTACAGCAGACGGTGACGAGTGCAGATGAGAGATGCAACACGGAGGGGATAAAGGCGGGGCTGGAGAAGAGGGCGAGTGTAGATGTGAGGAGTCCACTTTGAAACAGAGGGTACATTAAGGGAAGCGACGCCTTCAGACAGTGGGAATTCGAGAGAGAGGATGCGTGTGGTAAGAGGGAGAGATTGGGATTAAGTGGAAGATGAAGGAGGTGCCAGAAGTACTCAGTTACTGAGCAGCAGCTCTGTCGCCGTCTCCACATCCCAGGATTTCGACGACAATGCCACTATTACTGCATTCTGCGGAGGAAAACAAACCCAGTCACACATGCTGATTTATTCTGCGAGAGTTTAACATCGCAATTCAAAGCATGAGAGAGAGAAGATTTCGAGACGCTTACTTTTTCAAAGCCCATGGCACAGAGTTTGTCTATTTTGCGTGTGTACTCCGGACTGGAGACGGGAGCGCCTGCATAGACGTGAGACCAGAGTCTCGCTGTCTGTTTAAACATCTCTGGATTCTGCTTGTACTGCGCGGTAAAAACAAATGGAAAAAACAGCTTTACATTTGTGTTAAAATAATGCACACCACCCTCCATAACAGAAACATTTGTATGTAGGTCATCAATGCCAAGAGAAAAATTATCTAGATTTGAAACATTTAAAAAGCACAATGTTGGCATCGTGTTAAGAAATTAAATATTCAGGGTCACAATTAACATATCTTTTGGGGATAGTGCAATAGTCACTCTTCTGTACGCAACAGATTACTAACATGATCATTCAGGGCCAGAGGAAGTGCTAGAGCTGTACTTTGCCAGGTAGCCATTTCTGCCAAGCGCTCTGTTTCCATGCCGTGTAAGTATTATTTAGCTGAAATTTAAAGTGTAGATTTCCCATCACTATAAACTATCAACAATGAAGCTGCTGAGTGAATAAGACATTAGATGCAGGCTCCTGTTAATACAGTTTTTGGGGGGAGATTGGAAACTTTTGGTAATACCCAACAATGGTGGGGACATTTATCTCTTGCTCTCAAGAGGTTCCCTATCAATACTTGCAAAAATGCATTTTCACCATTTACCTCAAACAGCAAGAAAACAACTTCTCTTTGAAACGAATCCAACTAACATGTAGAGGATTGTTGCTGGTGAGCAGAGCCAGGTCCCTAGCTATGAAAAACAGTTTCTAAAGCTGTTGTAGGGTAGCAGAACTATGATCAGGATGCTTGTTCTTTTAGGTGTGTGTACTGACTTCACCAAGTTATGTCCCCCAGGGCCACCAGCATAATCATTTGCCACCAGCTCTACTTACTAGACTTCTGTCTCTGCCAGTTCCACTTCCTCAAAATTGAAGGTTAAGCTGCTCTATCAAAATAGAAGCATTCCAGTATGCACCACAGTGCAAAGGTGAAGGGGGCAGGAGTGCAGCCATGTCGAAGTAGTGCAGTATGTCATGCTTTTTTCAAGCATTACCATAATTTTAATTCCATGAATAAAATCTAAAACAGACCATAAACTTCACGTCTGGTGAATGTTAAAACATGACTATTACTGAAATCCTTTTGATGCAGTCATGGCTGGTAATAAAATACATATAGGGAGCGCATTCATATCCTTTTAACACGCTATGACGAGTCACCTATCCCACATGGTAATATGATTCTTGAAAGTTTACACCCAGATGCACTTTAGAAGTTTTCTTTAGTCATAAACAATTTCAGGGAACCAATACTTCCGTTACTGTTACTGTCACTTAGCGTAAACTTAAAAAAGAAAAACTCACTGTTGGGATATGCATATCAAAAATATTTGTACCACTCCTCTTATTTAACCTCATTTCATTACTTTGTGTTTCATTGGAGTGTATGTTGCTGGACAAAGGATAAATTAACTTTACATGTGATTAGCAACTGTAGGTTTAGTAATATGCTCAGAGTAGGATTACATTTGTTAACTAGAAAAGCTACTAACTATAAAATTGGAATAGCTGCTGAAGGAACATACCTTCCAAAAATACAGGCTGGATGCCATTGCTACACTGATTACTAGAAAATGAAATCTTTTAAAATGAAAAGACGAGACACTGCCCACTCACAGGATCACAAAATAATTCATTTCCTACACTTAAAAAAAACTGCGATAAACTGGCAAGTTTTACAGGGCTTGGCTGCCATTTACCTTGTATGTGAAGAATGAAAGTCTTTGATACAAAGCCGAAATAATGTCAAGTCCAAGGGCTTGGGATGCCTTTTTTCTCTTTTTCATTTTTGGTCTTGACATGTTCAGTGTTGTTTGCAAAGACAAATTGTTAAAGTAAAAAACACCAGTAAATTACAACAGAGAATTAGGGCCACATTAAGAAAATACTATTTTCAGAAAAAACAAAGTCTAAATGTGGAGATTAGAGCCATGGCTGCTACACCCTCTACAAGGTAGATTAGAGAGTTAGTGAAATCATATTACAGAATCAGTTTTAGTTACACAAAATTATTTTATTTTAGCGCATAAACAAAAAAAAACAAAAAAACCCCACATTGACTTTTTTCTGGAGACAGAGTTTCATTTTTTCTTAAAATTTTGACTTTTTCCCAAAATGATCTTTTTTTTTCCTTAATGTGGCCATAATACTCTGTTTTTGGTAGAAAGAAACTAAACCTACATGCAGTATTGGTACACCACTGAACATTGCTCAACCAGTAAGAAAACATCAAACTGTGTATAGCCATTTGAGGGAAGAATCCAGGGCTTCAAACTGTGAAGCTAACACAAATGGCTAAGGACAAAACTCTGATGTATTCTGAATACACTCTGAACTGCAAGTGATCAGAGACTGCAGAATCCATTTTCAATATAACTAACATACTGGATAAATATCAGCCAGATTATAGCAATAATGTAGTACTGTTAGTCACTATGAAGCACATCTGTAGTACGGTATACATGTGAATACATATTTAGTAACAATTGCCAGTAGAGATGCATCATGTTCAAGCAGGAAAAGTGAAAACATAAATACACACCCACCTGATTGGCTACCACAGCATCCTGTGGATCATCTGGTTCTGCGGCTGCCAGTAAGGCTTGTAATGACAAGAGAACTGTCCTCAGTGTCATAGCTGCCGCCCTGAAACCACATACATGCTGTTTTTAAAGCAACCACTATTCATAATGCCTATACACCGTGGCCTCTGACACTTGCGAGTTTTCTTAGAAGGCCTAAATATTATGACTAAAAAAATGCATTAAACAATCTTTTATTTAATCCTATTTATATCTAATCATTTCCCCAAAATTACTGCCCAAAGGTTTTGTGCTAATGTTCAATTGCTGATCATGTAGGCATTAGAAGCAACCTGCAGTTGGCTTTAAATTTCACAAAATATTTCATAATGGATGTCTGACAGATGAAGAATGTCAAGAATCTTGGAGCACGTTTACTCACCACTGGTCTTTAAGAATGTCCAGACATATTGCACCTGTGACTGAGCTGATATTGGGATGCCAGATCTTCGTGATAAACCGAACCTGCGATGAGAAAAATGCAGAAGAAAAGCATTACTGGATTCTTACGATAAATGAGAACTTCTGAGGGAAATACTTTCAATAGCATTTCATACTTTCATTAATAAGAAGGAGACATTGAGCCCTACCTTGGGTGGATTGAATGGATACGTCTCTGGGATTTTAATTTCTAGTTGATATCTACCTCCTGGAAGAAATTAAGGGGATATCATAAAGAACAATTCAAGCATTTAAAGAGTTAGTCAGGTTTCAGGATCAACCTTTTCTCAGTGATGATAAATATCACAAAAGTTACGCAGCCATGTCGTCACGAGAGCAGGGAGCGTGTCCCCCAGAGCTCCTCACCTTCATATGGCGTGTCAGGTGGCCCTGCTATCTCTCCTTTAAGTTCTGTGAAGTTTTCGTCCACCAGATCCACCTTTATCTGGTTTTTGCTAGTCTGAAAAGTGGGAAACCAAATGTGCGTTATGGCTTAAGTAGAAAAGGAGAACGCAAGGTGTTAAGTCACCAAATACAAAACAAGACTATGCACCACAAGTTAACCCCCCCCCCCCAGG
>VUQG01044771.1:0-11083 GCA_015106755.1 Etia nguti | reverse complement strand
TTTATCTTCTACGCTGTGGTATATTAACAGCTATCGGCAAGGCTGTTAGCTCAAGCTAGCAGTTCGGTGATTAGCAATCTGACAGCTGAGCCAGCGACGCGTCACTCTCATTCAGCCCCAGCAGTCACGGAAAGAGGAAAGAAAAAAATTAAAGCCACAGCTTCGAGTGGCAAACATAACAACCCACCTCTTCACTTTTAAGCACTTCCTTGAATTCCCGTTTTATCCTCTGAACTGCGATGTTAGCCATGGCTCACCCGTGTTCCCGTCCGGCTTGGGCCTCGTCGCCGTCCGACCTGACTAACGTAAGCTAAAGCTAGCTTGCTCTGCCTACAGTAGCTCTGCACGTTTTAAATACACTCTGAAAAATAACAACAGGAAGGCTGCTGGCCGCCGAGCGCCGTCAGTCCTCGCTATTTGTACAAAGTTATAATTCGCCAAAATGTCTCAACGTCTGTCTGTCATCTCAAATGTATAGGAACACAATGGTTGGGGGTACTGAAAACATTTTAATACCAAACTGCATGCAGTCTGGAGGAGAGGGGTCATGTGATCGGTATTGCCATCCCGAATCCCTTCTGCTATTGGTTCATCGGCTTACAATGAATATATTAGGATGTCCGTGGTGGGGGATTTGTGCATTTAAGGTTACATTTAATCAGTAACATGTGATAACTTGCTTTTAGTCAAAAACTTAAATATTGCCAACTCTGCTGTTGGTAACTCTTACTGTTAAAGCACCACATGCAGTATGAAAACTGCCTCTAACACATTGCAGAAGTGAGGAGACGTTTTCATCTGATGATCAGAGCAAAGATCTTATAGGCATTTTGATGACATATGCGTAGAAAAAGTGTAGGAAAAACAAAACAAAAATGGAACAACTCAAAGGCCACTGTGGCCATTCAGGTGTGATCCTGCTTAGCTGTATTCTAATTCTGCTTTTATAGTTAGTGGGAAGAAATCCTAATGATATCAAATTGTGTCAGGAATTAGAATCTGTTAACATTTGGCTTGAGGATGAAGCTTCATCTGAGGAAGACCGAAAATATTCTTTTTACTAGTAACTCAAAACTTAACAAAGTTATAAACCAATCAGTCAAATGTAGCTTGTTTGAGATGAGCTCACCTAGTGGTCTAAAGTACCTAGGACCATAATTTATCAGAAACAAGGTCATTACATTTTTTATTTAAAAAATGTGATTTTTATATAAGAAAATAAAAAAAATCTTTATGTTTATTAATGAAAAGGAAAATGCTATGCTCTGTTTTGGTCAAATCAGACTTTCATCATGTCTTCAGAAAAGAGCCAAAACCCAGTTAAAATCATATAAAAATAAACTAACATGTTATAGCCTCAAATATCTGCATCAGCAAACCTTTACAGACTAACATGGCTAAATGCTGTAATCAGGGTGGAATACTCTTCTTTTTAATTTTCATGTATAATATTGTATATGTATGTATATGTATAATAACACCAAAAGTACCCCACTGTGCTTTTGTGACTTTTTTTGTCAGTTAAACTGCACTGTGCAGCAATCAGACACAAACCCCATTCTGTAGCCATGCTGCTTTATCACAGAACACACATGAGAAATATGCATGTTTTTTAAACAAATAACAGAGAAGTGTTTCATAGTGTTTCATCATACCTGCAAACAGTCACACTAGGGGGCATCATTGCCCCATGAACATCCAGTCTATGAAAAAACATGTTATAATAAATGCATTTGTTGTCTTATGAAAAGAAAGCCACTTTAATTAAACTGATTGGTGATTTGAGATCATGTTTTTATTAGATTTTATCATCATGAGATGTTTTGCATTGATGTGTTTTCTCATATTTGTTTATTATAAAACATAGAGCTCACGTAATCACTTATGTAAGGTTATAAAACACTGACACATGCTCTAGCTTCTCACTCCAGCACTCATTAAATCTGTTGCCATTTTACAGTCTTTTAAATATGTAGAAACATAAAACAAAATAGCTTCACAAAAACAATTCTGAAAATATTGGGATGTTGTGTAAAATGTAAATAAAAACAGAATGCAATGACTTGGCAATATCCAATGTGGTTTCTATGTTCACAATAGAGCATAGAAACCATGTTTAAACTGAGACACTAACATTCTGTGAAAATGCAACATATCCCAAAAAGTTGGGACAGTGACAACAAAAGGCTGGAAAAGTAAGTGGTACTAATAAGAAACAGGTAGAGAAACACGATACAACTGTTTAACTTTATTGGCAACAGTTCAGCAACATGACTGGATATAAAAAGAACATCTTAGAGTGGCAGTTTCTCAGAAGTAAAGATGTGCAGAATTTCACCACTCTGCAAAAGAACTGTATCTACAAATTGTGGCACAAATTCAGAATAATTTTCCTCAAGGTAAAATATAGAAAATTTTGAATATCTACTGATCTATACTACATAATATCATCAAAAGATTCAGAAAATTTGGAGAAATCCCTGTGCGCAAGAGACAAGGCCCGTGAGCTTCACGCATCCAATATTATTGTATTGTTATCAGCACTCAGTTTTAAAAGCCTGCATCTCATATGGTATGGAAGTGCATTAGTGCATATGGAAAAGTACCATCAATCAAGAAAGGTATATGCAGTTTTAGAGCAACATATGCTCCCGTCCAGATGATGTCAGGCCTTGCATATTTCAGCAAGACAATGCAAAACTTTAAACTGCATGATTTTCTAGTAGAAGAGTCAGTGTAATAAACGGATCTTCCTGCAGTTTAGACCTTCCACCCAGCAGGATTGTAGCACATCTACAATCATTTATCAGACATGAATGGGACAATATTCCTCTCCCAAATGATGAACAGCTGTTCTCCTCAGTTTCTAGATTTTAATGGACTGTTACTAAAAGAAGAGTGGATGCTACGAAGTGATAAACATGATGGTGTCCCAACTTTCTTGAGAAATGTTGCTGGCTTCAAATTCAAAATAAGCTAATGTTTTCCTCAAAATGGTACATCATCTCAGTTAAATACTTAATATATTTCCTGTGCTCTGCTGTGAATAAAATCTAGACTTTTGAGATTCGCAAATCATTGCATTCTGCTTTTATTTACATTTTACACAACTAATCACACATTCATCACATGAGCAGAAACAGACACAAATGGAGCGTACACAAGTCGTTGCTCTTCCCGGTCAGTAAGCCACAGGTTTTTTTCTATGACACATGAATGAGTCAGTCTTTCCTAGCGTTATCGCTTTACACCAGGTGGACACAAACACGCTCCTTCCTTTCTTCTTCTCCTGCTCAACCCAACCTTCCCTTTTCCTCTGC
The DNA here is from genome assembly GCA_015106755.1 of Etia nguti. NCBI lineage: Eukaryota > Metazoa > Chordata > Actinopteri > Cichliformes > Cichlidae > Etia > Etia nguti. The sequence continues at coordinate 7,763 of VUQG01044771.1, read as the reverse complement.
CACGTTTTTGGTTTCTTTTGGTGACTATGACAAAAACCACCAGCGCTGCCAGCATTGCAGCTGTTATTAGGAGGCACCCCCCAAAAACCAGCATTGCTTTGTTTGTGAACATCCATGCACATATAGAGCAAGGCTCATGCAGCTCGCTAAACCTGCAGGGCTGCACTGAGTCATTGTTAGGGGATCCGCTGAGAGCAATGATTTGTCTGTATACATCGATGGAGGCTTTGGCTTTGGATTGGTGTTGGGCTGAGGTGAAGAGCCCGTACTGCGGTACGTGTCGATCTTGGAGTTTCCACACGTAGAAGCCCTGCAAGTTGACTCCATCGAGATGGTAAGCTGCAAACAAATAGAAATAAAACAACAGAAAAGTAAGATGAATACTTTATCTAAAAAACAGAGCTTTTATTGTGTTAGAAAACTACACTGCTTCCATGTGCAAATACAGGTAAGTCATAAAGGGCAGTGCCATAAAGGGCAATATGGCCTTTATGGCACTGTTTTTCCTCATCCCTCGTTTCTGTTTTTATGGTTTTCATGGTTTCTCAGTATATAAAGCTTTTTATAATAGGAAGCAATAAGGTCATTAAGGCTATATCACATGTGGAACTGTATCTCTTTCTCAACATCCTGAACACTGCAGACTCTATTTTGATTCTTGCCAAATATTGTTACACAACACATCCTGGACTGAGGAGGAAAACTGTCTAAAATGTTTGCCCCACCTTTGAGTGCCTCCTGCAGGTAACTCCTTAGGTAGTGTTGCCTGAGTTTATCCTCAACAGGAGCCTGATCATCAATCCCACTACCGGTGACAATGATAGGTATAGCTCCACCATACCTCTGGCTAACCCACTTTAGCATCTTACGCAAGCCCCATGGTACAATAGCTTGCCGCAGGCTAGAAGAGGGCCACGTGGGATCAGAAAGAATCAGACAGTCATGATCAGGAGGTGGTTTCTGCTGAAAATTGTCCTGTGTGTGGGAACGTGGGGAAACCAAACGGGTAGTAAAATGGTTTAGTGCGATAAAACTCAAGGCCCCTCTCAGTTCCTCTCTCTCAGTCTCAGTAAAATTAGGAAGAGGGGATCCAGGAAGGCCCATTACTCGAGCTCTCTCTTCCAGGTACGCTCTCATTTCTTGTGGGTAGTCCCCCATGTCTTGCTTCTCTTCACATCTAGTCCCCAACAGTGGGTCTAAGAAGCGACCAAGTTCAAACAGAAGGAATCTTTCTGCTGCCACTGTGTGTGACTCCAGGAAGGGGTTAGCAGGTTTTAACCAGTCAGCATGTAGTGCTAACGATACCAGTCCTCGCTGTTGACTGTAATGTTCCTTCTCATATAACCTCCAGGCTTTTGCATGAGCCAGAAGAAGGTTATGAGCTGCCTGATGCTTGTCTTCCCCACTTGAATAAACATCTACAAGTCTGTTTGGCTCGTTAATGGTGATCCAGTTCTGAACCCAGGGACCCAGCTCCTGGTAACAAAGCGCTGCATATTCCTGAAAAGCGTTCACTGTGCTGTAATTGAGCCAACCACCTGAGGCGTGCAGCGGCACAGGTAAACCCAGATTTGGAGATCTGTGTGTTGGGTAATAAATAACCACGAGAGCCTCGAGATCCTGCTTCTTGAGTTCGGTCACGATACAGCGGTAGTACCTTTGTAAAAGTAAAGAGTGTAGACACAGAGAGACTTATTCAGACAAAGTAAGTGGGTATGAACTCGAAATTGCTCTGTCAATAGCCTGGGGTGTGACTCAGGTAAAGTTACAGCTATAACATGAATTGTGTTATTTGAATTGTCACTGTGTGTGTGTGTGTGTGTGTGTGTGTGTGTATCATTACCTCAGGGCTTCTGTGTTTACATTAGAGAGGTCTCCCTGGGGTAAAATCAGAGACCAGTTTAAAGCGAAGCGATAGTGAGATGCCCGTGTAGATTCCAGCAGGTTAAGATGATCACGGATAGCCAAATAGTCTGTGCACTGTGCTCGCCTGGTGTGGAGCTTCACCCCTGGGACCTGATGCAACGATCCGTCACCTGTCAGGTTCCAACTGTACAAATGAGGGTCAGTAAACTGTGGGGAGAAAGGATAGAAGTGGACCTACAAAAACAAAACAAAAAAATACAATAAAAATGTGTTCTTTAGGTGTCTGGAGCATTATTGTACATCTTCCATAGCTGTGGAAATTATCATAAAGTCTTGTTACCTGTAACGTGGAGTCTGCAATACCCCAGTGAAATTTGCAGGGGAAATGGCCTTTCACCTCTTGCGAGGTTTCATCACTTGGGAAGCCATTATCATTAACTATTTGTCTGTAGTAGTGAGCGGTGCTCTTGGGGCTCCTAGTTCTGTTTGGTTGGCTGAAGTCCACATAAAAAAGGCCTCGTCTAATACTATACCCATAATTCCACTCAAATCCATCCACTAAAGACCAGGCCATGTATCCAAACACCTGTACACCGTCAAGCTTAATGGCTATGAAGAAAACAAAGTAATAATAGAGTAAGATGGACAAATGTTTGTGTCTTAATGATTTTATTATCTAACTCATATTTATTTGTTCTTCCCAGCGTTCTGCTTACCTCTCAAGACTTGGTTGATAAAGCTTTTCATCAGATAGATGCCCACTGTGTCTTCCTTTCCCACAGTGGCTTCAGAGAACCAGCCTCCCTCAGCTACCATGACATTTGGATTCCCATATTCCAGTTTTATCCAGCCCAGGAGTCGTCGTAGGTCTGGGGTCACCGTCTGCCCATAGCTGATTATGCTCTGCCCCAAACGGAGGTTGTTAGGCCCAAAGGATAGGGCAAAAAAGTCAGCTGTCTTCTGCACCCAGAGCTTCTCTTCAGGGGTGAATGCAGGCAGAAGAGCCCCAAGCTTGGTTTTTAAAGAGGGTGGGTAGTCCCCATCACCGAAGATGGGATTGGCAAACCAGCCAAGAGCTGCCTCTAGTGACTCCTGACAGAGCTCGGCACTTGCATCAATGGCTTTGTCTCTTTGAGGTTCCACCCAGTGGGAGCCCAAAACAATGGACACGTTACCCTTTTGAGTTGTGCGGAAGTTGGTGTTGTAGGCGTGCCATGCTTTGGCGTGAGCCTGGAAATAACAGCAGACACATTAGTGTGATGTTTTTAGTTTTTGTTGTTTTTTTCCTGAACATATTCACTGTAAAATAAACTTGTTTGACTCAGCAAAATTTAATGTGTCTCTATGAAAAGCACAGGTATACATAAAACCATTAATTCTGGATCAGGAGAGGGAAAATGAGAGGTAAGAGAGTAATTATGAAAACAATTACAAATAAATGGTAATTTTTTTGGTTTTATTTGCTCACTGGGCACTGCAGGTACACCATCTGTGCTTGTTTGCGTAAACTGAAAGTGATTATTAATGAGGCATATCTCTCCGACTTCCTGACACACACCATTTCTCTCCAGCAGACAAGTGCTGATGTGGTGGACTTTGACCGCAATGTCTCTTTAACTGTCATGTTTATCACAAGCCTATCAATATAAATAAAATTGACGAGTCGTCAAGGAGATAAAACAAAAAAAGCGAGCAGCAATGTTTTGCACTCGGTTGCACTAGTTTTATATGCCATGACCAATTTGACTGTATTAAAATGAAATATCAGGGCATTCTTGCTTCACTGTCCTGTGACCTAAAATCACTCCAGCAATATAAAGATTCACTGTCTATCGTAAAATGATAAAGCTGTGAGAGTTCAAAGTTTACACAGTTTGTGTATGTGTGTGTAACTGGAGATATTCTTCATATCACTGGTGTTGCAACCAAAACAGATGAGGAACACGAAGAGTAAAAATTACATACTCATGAAAAATTTGACAAAATCTGCTAGGTCCCCATGCACAACTGACCTTTATCAGATTGTGTGCCACAGTAAGAGAGGTGGCAGGTCCCCCTTTCTCTCCAGGAGCATGCACGCCTGTCCCGTATCCCTGCACAGTCACCAGGTAGGGATTATGCATTGTGAGCCAGTACCTAACACGACTCCCAAAAGTGTGGAAACAAAAAGCAGCATACTCCTCGAAAAGTTCCACCACAGTTTCGTTCTTCCAGCCTCCATAATCCTCTTGCAGCACCTGTGGCAGGTCCCAGTGATGGAGAGTGACGATGGGCTCGATTTTCTTTTCCAGAAGCCTCTCTATGAGGTAGCTGTAATGCTTCACAGCAGCAGTATTGGGCTGACCTCTGGCATTTCCATCAGGAAAGAGTCTGGGCCAGGACAGAGAAAAAGAGTATGACCTTACACCTAGATACTCCAATGCTTTCACATCTTCTTCCCATCTACTGTAGCTGTCACTTGCCACATTGGCAGCCTCTCTGGCCAAACTGCCACTAAAAGAGGAGTGGGTGAAACTGTCCCAAATCGAGGCACCTTTCCCATTCTGGTTCCAGGCTCCTTCTGTCTGGAAAGCAGAAGTTCCAGAGCCCCAGAGGAAGCCTGGAGGGAAGGTGTCATGTAGGAAAGATTGCCCTTTGAGGGTGGGATCCGGTTTGGGCTGCTGCCAAATATCCCTGCCCTTCCCAAGAGAACAGGATGCCTTGTTCCAACAATATAAGGAAAACAGGAGAGAAGACAAGAGGAAGTGACATGTGGGAAGAGAAGGATGGTTCAGCATACTGAAGGTTTCTACCTTGATTCCAAAATCCACCTTAAGGAGACAGCTGATGTCAGTCCGTCAGTGCACTTTTCAAAATAATGTATCCCCTTATGACTGATAAGAGATCCATAATGTGGGTGATGAAAAGGCTGAAGTGATCAAAGCGAGCAGAGTGGAACATTTGAAGCTCCGAGGTTTTGCGCTCTCCATCTGACACCCTGCGTCCCTATCTCTCACTCCCAGTGTACTTCTGCTCCCACTCAACCCCTCCCTACCACATAATGTTCACACATACAAAGGTTGACTCATGTCCTCACATGGTTGTTTTACTACCGAGGCCATTCTGGCTGATTAATTTAACCTGTCCTTCAAAAAGTGCTCCATTATTCTTGGATCTCAGCCAAATTAATAAAAAAGAAAGAGTCATAATTCAACACAGCTAATAAAGATATTAGTGAGCTATCTTTGCGAGGGTGTATAGAGACTGACTCAGAGCTCACAGGCACATGCTGATTGCTGTAAAGAACATTTGTGTCAATAATTAGCTTGTACTCTGATCTTAGCTTCATAAGTAACACTTACTGCACATTACAAACACACACACTTTTTTTGTAATCATTTGCGTTAGGGGATTTCAGCTTTCTAACAAATCAGCAACGGCACATTTTGACACATTTATTAAATAAGAGGTAATCTTACGGCGTGACGCTAAAAAAACCAGGCTGTTTTCTGTTTTCTTAGAGCCAGAAGCTTCTAATCGAATCAGCAGTGTTCTTTTAGGATTTGATCAAACTGTGCCAGGTGAGATTAGTGACACTGGCTTATAAGACAATATTCAATTAAGCTCCACTTGCTGTATGCGTAGCAGTCGCTGACCCAAGGCAAGATTAGCACTGCCAGGCTAGAAACACTGCTGGGAAGAGGGTTCATGCATATGTGTGCGTGTGTGTCTGTCTGTGTGTGTGTGTGTGTGTGTGTGTGTGTCTGCCCCATCTGTCTGTACATACACATAGCTTCCCTATCACAATAAAAAGCCAGTTTAAAAGAAACCCTTTCTCATCATCCTTCATTAACACAGTGTCTAGAGTAAACAACACAGTGGACCTGAAGCCACTCTGCCTCAAGGCATTAGTGGGCTAAGTCAATTGAGTTGGAAAATGTTCATGTACTACCCAGGTGACCTCAGTGTGGTCGCTATGATACTACAAGAGAGCTACCTCAGAAACACTGTAGTTCAGCCTTCTCATTCATACTTTTCACAACATAGTAGAACATACTAAAGATACAGTATAATCGTGGCATTGCTTAGTAAAGGCACATTTTATTGATTTTTTTTAGAATATTTTAAAATCAGTACATGTTTCTCAAACTACAGGCTGATGTCTTTTAGGGTGCCAAAACAAAAGACAAAACAAAACAAAATCTAAAGTATTAGTTTGGTTAAAATAATAAAGTATATTAAATCCAAGGAACCAATTTCAGTACTTTCACTAGCTCCACTTATTTATAAATTTTCATCACAGTTTCCTTCTATAAAATGCACTGTTATATAAAAAGGGAAGTGAAAAGAGGATGTTGAAGTGAGAAAAGCATAAGTAGTCTGGGAATTGCTTTCATTTCTATGCCTGTTTCCGCTCAGCTTCATGTTGTTTTTACTGTAACTTAAAAACTATTTGCAGCTACTGCTGAAGCAGTGCTGACACTTAACTTTTGGTCACATTTAAGCCAAATTTTATTTGCTGGTATACCTTTCTTGATCAGTCAGTTTTGTCTGACTGATTTCCTTTTTTCCCCGTATCCAGAGATTTTGAACCATCGTGACTCTGATATTTTTGTACTTGAGACTTTAAAACGTGACCATCGGACCACAGTACAGGTTAGTTCTCTCTTTTATCTGTCTATGAACTAAATAATGTTTTCCATAGTGGGTTATTTTATTGTGGTTTTGGAATTTTTTTCAATTTTAATATTTAGATTACTGGAGTCGAGACAGACACACTTAATTGAAATCTAAAATATGACTATGAAAATGGCTAATTCAAATGTCTGCTTTGAAAGTTTTGGTGGGATTTATGAATGCATAAATAAACCCATACCATGATGACAATGACATTGCACAATACATATCCAACAAAACTGACACCAAGAAAACCACGAGAATGAAAGAAAACAGTGCTGTGTGATAAGCACACAGCAAGCCACATTCTCAAAGGAAAAAGTCCATTCCAGAAAAAAGGGTAAACAAACCAATTACAATTAAACTAGTACAAAAACATTAAAAGTAAGTCTGATCTTTAAGAAAGTAACCAGTGTTGTTCGAGGGGAGTTCCTTTTAAAATAATGTTTTCACATTACTCTGGCCTCTTCCTTAAATCTTTCTGCTCAGCCAAATTTCTTTTTAGCCTTGATGCTTTTAACACATGTCTGGCATATTTTTAGTATACTGACTAAAATCAAAAATTGTTACATAAACTATTTTTTTTTAAAATCCCAGTTATATTCAAGCAGCAGAAAAATATCACACAATAACAGAAATTTGTCATCATGTAAAAACACGGAAATTGTCCATAATTAAAATACCAAAAAAGTCCACAATAGTAAATGAAAATACAGTTCTTTTATGTGTAAACTGAGATTAAATAATAATTATAATAATCAAATCAAATCACTTTTATTGTCACATCACATGTGCAGGTACACTGGTACAGCACATGCGAGTGAAATTCTTGTGTGCAAACTTCACAAGCAACAGAGGTGTGCAAAATGCAATGCAATAACATAAGAACAAGCAAAATATAAGAATGGGTAAATCTGAGGATTTTAACAATAAATATATGTACAAATATAAGAGTGTATGCGCATTACTGAATATGTATACTAAATATGTATATCTACGTGTGTGTGTGTGTGTGTGGTGTGTGTGTGTGTGTGTGTATACATATATATAAATTCAATAAAAATAAAAATAAAATATACAGAGGTCCACAGTTGGAAATGTGCAAAACAAGTGGCATTAATGTACAGTCTGGAGTGCATAATGTTGAAGTTCCGGTAAGTGAAGGTGAGGTGTCTATGAGGTGTTCAGCAGTCTGATGGCCTGATGGAAAAAGCTGTCTCTCAGTCTGCTGGTACGGGACC
>VUQG01044770.1:9719-30176 GCA_015106755.1 Etia nguti | reverse complement strand
ATCTGTGGCAAGATCTGAAAACTGCTGTTCACAAACGCTGTCCATCTAATCTGACTGAGCTGGAGCTGTTTTGCAAAGAAGAATGGGCAAGGATTTCAGTCTGTAGATGTGGAGCTGGTAGAGACATACCCTAAAAGACTGGCAGCTGTAATTGCAGCAAAAGGTGCTTCTACAAAGTATTGACTCAGGGGGCTGAATAATTACGCACACCCCACTTTTCAGTTATTTATTTGTAAAAAATGTTTGGAATCATGTATGATTTTCGTTCCACTTCTCACGTGTACACCACTTTGTATTGGTCTTTCACGTGGAATTCCAATAAAATTGATTCATGTTTGTGGCTGTAATGTGACAAAATGTGGAAAAGTTCAAGGGGGCTGAATACTTTTGCAAGCCACTGTATGTATACATTTTTCCACCAGGCTCTCAGACCTGGTGCGGTTGATCATATTCCTTCATCGTCCTCTGCTGAAGCTAGAACAAGCATTCTGTGGGAAAGGGAAAATCTCTCATTTGCCTTTTATAAGCTCCAGTATTAAGCATCATAACTGTTTTAAAAGCCTTAACATAAACACCCCGCTGACAGCCTGGTGGGATAAGTCCTTACTTATCCCATGTAAACTAACACCCATTTGGAACAATCCAGATATATATCAGATAAAGAAAACATGACATTTTTCATCGTGGCATGACAAAGGGATAAAAAATCTAGGTCGTGTTATACAAGATGGAAAGTTTATCTCATTTGAAGTAGTTGTAAATTTCTAGAATATCAGCAGCTGCAATCCATAATACGGGAAAACTTTAATTACAATCAAGTGAATGGAGAAATACCTACTTGGGGAACAAAATTTTGAAATGTCTGTGCCCCCAGATGGTTAACAAAAATGTATAAGCTATTTTTTGAAATTGATGAATCAGTTTTCCTCCCAACTGTAAAGTAGGAGCAAAATCTTTCCATCAATCCAGATCCAAACATCTGGACACAAATATGCTTAAACACCTTCAAAATGACATGTGTGACTGCTTCCTGGGGGCTGGAGAACTGCTGTTTAGGAGTGTGATGGTGGGGGACTGCTGCAGGTGCTGCCTAATGTTTTTGGGATGTGGGGCCTGGGTGCTTGCTAACACACACACACACACACTCTCTCACACACAAGCCCGTTCAGCTATCTTAGTGAGGACCTTCATTGACATAATGGTTTCCCTAGCCCCTTACCCTAAACCTAACCATAACCTAATTGTAATACTGACACTAAAACCACATTTTGAGCCTCAAAAAGGCCTTCAAATTTGTGAGGACCGGTGTGTGTGTGTGTTTGTGTCCTCACAAGTGACTGTTGGCTCTCACAAGTATAGTAGAATGCAGATTTTGGTCCTCACAAAGATAGCTAGACAGGAACACACACACACACACACACACACACAAAACACATAAAACACATAACTGGCACACAGTGGATAGGGCCATTCACACAGCTTCGCTGGCTGTACTGCGCAGTAATCTGCCCCTCCTTTTTAATTGCACTGGGACTACTGGGGACTACTGGGGGGTCCACAGCTCCAATAACATGTCCAGTGTTGCTATTCTCACAGCTGTTACAAAAAAGTTTAATGTCCATGTAAAAAAAAAAAAAAAGATTAACAAGGTTTAGTTGAGTTAGGTGTTAGCAGATTTCTTGCTCTGAAAAAAGGTCTGGTCATGAGCTTAATTAGTCTTAATCACCCCAGGAGTCACTGCTTTCTGAAGCATTCAAATATGTAGTGTCTGGTATCTGTGACCTGTTGAGGTTAAAGATGTGCTTTTTCATGAACAGTGCTGATAAAAATCTGACACGGCTGAGCATGATAACTGAAAAGATGAGGAACTGTGTTTTTTGAGGGCAGTAAAGCTCATGCTTTCCCTTCTCTTCTTTCAGATGGTTCAGGCTGTGGTGGATTATGGAGGGAAGAGAATCAGAGGAAGTGACCTCATCACACCCACAGACGCGGTCTCCATCACCAAACAGTTTTTCAAAGGCCTAAAGGTACAAACAAACACATGACAGAACCTCTTCAGCCCCAAAGGTTTGTGTTAAATCTCGTCATTTTTATTTGATGAATCAGGTTTAAACTTTTGATTTTTTTCTATTGCGCCTTCATTATCTCACCTGCACTTTTAAAAAATACGGTTGTTCAGTAATAAAGCGATCGTTTCTGAGGGCGGTGTTTCTGTTGTGTGTGTTTTCAGGGTGTGGAGAATGTGTACACTCAGCATCAGCCTCTGCTTCACGACACGCTGGACCAGATGATCAAAGGTCGACTCAAGGACAGCCAGTTTCCATACCTGGGAGCCAGCAGCCTCAGAGACAGGTAGCACTCACCTGAGAGACTCACAGACAGATGAAATGCTCACATGATTCACACCTGTGGATCTGTTTCAGGCCTCAGGACATCCTAGTGTTTGTGATCGGTGGAGCCACATATGAAGAAGCTCTGACTGTTTACAATCTGAACCGCAGCACACCTGGAGTACGGATCGTCCTGGGAGGAAGCAACATCCACAACACCAAGAGGTATCACACACTTAATTTCACACACACACACACACACACACTCCAGTCAAACAGATGATAAAGCAAGGGCTCAGTGATTGCACAGCACTCAGTAGCCTGGTTTTCTATGTTAGTCACAGTTTGTTTCCAGATAACAAGATGGCAGTAAGCTGAAACGCTGATATTCTTTGAGTAAAACTGAAAGGAAAAAGGACCCATAATCGATCCCTGAGGAACTCCAAATTTCATTTTAACTAACCACAGTTTAACAGGGTGCAGCGTATTTCCATTATAATGAAGAACATGCTCTTAACGGTTAGATTCATTGACGGCGCACCGTCATGTTGTACAAACTGAGAACATCAAAAACATCCAGACTTGTTGGTATTTGGCTTCGGTTGGTATCAAAGTGGTTATTTCTTCATGTTTTGTTGAAAGCTTTAGTTCATTTTGGAAGTTTTAAAACTAATTTTAGGCAAAAGAATTCACGGTAAATGAACCATAAACATCTGTTTCCCACAGAGACTTGTGTTGTTTTTTTGTTGGGTTTTTCGCAGTAATCCAAAAGTCTGCTGGGAAAAAACATCTCACCAAAAGCCTTGCCATCTTCAGCATTATCCTGAAAACGTGTCTTCATTTTTTTATTATTTTCTCCACTTCAGCTGTCTTTACCTCCATTTGTGTCTCTCTGTCTTTGTCCATCAGTTTTCTGGAGGAAGTGATGTCAGCGACAGGTCACAGCAGCAGCAGCAGCAGCGGCCGAGCACATGGAGGTGGTTTCCATAGCAGCAGGCGCTAAACACAAAGACTCACTCTTCTTCTACTCCTCCAGCTCTTGTGTGATGAGCAGCATCATTCCCTCCGCCTGTGTTTGTGTTTGAAAAGTTTGACACTTCTGTGAACGGACGTCATCAGACTGTCCGTATAATATTAGAAACACCTCTGATCAGTAACTGTAACTGACAGACGACTTCAGAACTGATCAACTCTGACGCTGCACAGCACGGGTCAGACTGGACTCCGCTCTATTGTCGCCTAAAATTAAAATAAAAGATGTGAATAAAGAACATATTGTCTTTTAAAATGAAAAGATTTCAAATGTTTTCCTCTTCCTGTGTGTTAAAATACAGAATCCAGGACATCTTGCTTATCCTCCACCTCACACATTATACTGTTACAGTCGGCTAAAATGATCTCACAGCGAACGCAAATAAACCACAGATCTGTGGACCAATACTGTGGCACCTCAGAGCCACTGAAAGTAGGCAAAATAACATAAAAATGAGAGGTAGAAAATTCTCTGCATCATATCAAGGCTGACAGACTGGACTAACGTCACTGGTCTGTGAGACGAGGGCTCAGAGACTGTCTGCGACACAGATTAAACATCATACACACATTCACTTACATCCTTGCTGTCATACAGTGGGTTTTTTTGTATTTCAACTTCAAAAGCCCCGATACACTGTTGTAGTCCCACTGTTTTGCCTTTGATGTAAATAAATGATGTAATAAAAGAAACCGTTTCAGGAGTCTGTAACCTCATTGGACCATCAGTCAGGAACACTGCTGCTGGACTTGTACCAGTGAATTTTGTGGAATGTCCCTTTAAGGTGTCTGTGTGGTTGACTCTGGTTGTTTCAAGTTAAAAAGCACTAATAAATAAAAATGTTCACACAAAACGGCATGTCTCTGTGAGGATGAAAAACACATTGGATATGAATCTTCAGTGTCTCGTCCTTAGGGGACAGATCTCAGTGGTTCTGGAGAGACTCTGAGTCTCTGTGCACTATCACACCAAACCACAAGGAGTCTGTTGAGGTGGTTCAGGCACCAGGATGCCTGCTAGGTTAGGTGGAAGGAGGCCAGGACACACCCAGGAGCTACTGCAGTAAAAACAGAGGGGGTCTGGGCTTTTTTGCGTAGACTGCTGCCCCTGTGACCGATAACACATATCTCTCTACTATCAAATAGGATACATGAATAACGAAAACTTTAGAAAAGCACTTTGTGGAAACAAAATAAAGGTTGTTCAGTTTCAGCCTAACCTGATCTTTGCCGTACTCTAGGTGTCCAGCTTTGAGACTGATGCAGGTTTATTGGTGTTCATCGGTACAAGAAAATGAGAACAGAGAACATGGACTCTATTCTGGAACTGGATATAACCTGGCCCTCGGCCTTTTAATATCCTGAATCCATCCAAACTGTTAATCCCATCTTGCTCGCAGGTGCAGAGAACTTACATTTTGGAGAGAGAACTTACATTTTGGAGAGAGAACTTACATTTTTTGTTGGCACGTTGTCGCGGTGTGATATTTATTTTCAATCCACTGTACAGAGACGCAACAGGCAGACACACTTTGAGGTTGAAGTGTTTGGAGCATTTAGGAAAGGTTTGAGTCTCAGCTTTTTGTTCCCATTTTGCACAAAAGAGCCCTTAATAAAATGCAAATGCACCTTCAATACAGTATAACTGTGTTCAGTGTGGGTTGATGTATGTGGGTGAAACAAGTGAACATCTCAGAGTCCGATTATAGCAACACCTTTATGCTGTGTGGACAGGTGGACTGCACACCTGTAACCAACCTGTGCAGGCTGGGTTATCATGGCCCAGCAGCCAGTGGAGGAGTGTCCAGAAGATTTTACATTCATTCAAGCAAACAGGTGTAAAACTTTGGAGCTCCCGGCTGAGCTCTGCTGTTCTCCATGCATGGAGTGGGATGTTCTCTTTTTGTTGAATTTGTTTCATGAAAAATATTTCTCTCACTCACACACTAAATAAAATAAATGATAAATATTATTTTTGTGTTTCCCAAAAGGTTGGTTCTGTTCATCTGGACGTTTTCAGTATCGTCACTCATCTAAGTGACTTCTTCAGTCTCAGCTGACTGCAGGTTTCCAATCTTATAAACAGGACATTTGCATAATGACTGAAACCAGCACCACTGCATGAACAATGGGCTGGGAGGTCATCACTATTGATCAACAACCACTGATCAATGGCCATGAGTACCATTCACAGAGAGTTGGGGAATGGCTGCAATCACAGCATTGTAAGATGGTGACAGATGTACCCTTAGGCCCCCTCCTCGATTCAGAGATGGTCTTTCCCTTTTCACCACTAAACAATAAACAGGACACATGACTTGAGCTAAATTTCTTTATTTGGTTTTAGGCATTAAATTTGATGAAGCAAAGAGAAAAGGTGGTGTAAAGTACAGAGCTCAGACAGCACAGCTGGAGGTCACAAACACGTGTTTCTTTCACAGTCGGAGGCTATTCTCTGAAATATTCCTTACTTTAAACTAAGAACCTAAATAAAATAGTTCTGCCCTCCAAATCACAAACAGTGTTCACTTAAAGTACAGTTTACAACCATTTGTGCTCTAAAGGTATTTTCTCTTTGTATGTACTGTGTATATTTCTGCAGATATTAATGTAAGTGGTCTACAAGCACATTACAGGTGAGAAATAAATTCATTAGTATTTTGTTCCATATTGTGCCAGTGATGTAGCTTCAGCACATATGGACATGCTGGGCTAAATAAATAATTTAATTATTGATTAAAAGGTCAGATCAAACAAATCACTAGATTTAAATTCCTCTCACAGCTATGTGGCATTTAGCAACATCTACTACATCTAATCTTTTAGTATAGCTCTGTATGCTTTAAATGGGGCCTGGGTGAGCCACAAGTAGTACTAGCGTGAAGGAGAATAAATATAGGATTAAATACAATATAGTGTATTGTGTCTCTGTGTACTTCTGTTATTGTGTCACTAGGACAGTTTATTCTGTGTAGCTGTAAATGTGAGGGTGTATTTTATTGATTAAGAATAATATTGACTGAAATGAGATCCACAGGGCTTACAGAGCCCAGTGTCACTGAGGGCAACGTGAGATCTTTTACAAAAACAAACGTAATGTGAAAGTCACAGCATGTTCTCTGTGTCCACCTGCTGCCTGTCTGCACCCTGCTCTTTATTTCCACACCTTTCATGTTGACCAGAGACCGAGGACAGGCCCTCAGTCTCACCAGGTTAAAGCTTTTTGTAAAAATATAACAGTATAATATAAAGGTTTGGGAACACTGAAGCACTTAGAATTATTAAAGCATTGTTTCTCGTTGGTTCTAGCAGCCAGTTTCTACTTTTCTACAGTTTTCTGCATTTTTGACCTTTTTTTCTTCTAGTAGCTGCCTTTGGGCAATATGTGAGTTTAACACCTCAAACAACACTTGCTCAAAGGCTATCTCAAAGTAATCTCTAACAAACATTTCCATGTCACTCCCACATGTATCAGAGAAAGAAAACATTTGAAATGTGGTTGACTCTAATAACAATAATATTAATAATAATCAAACATTCGTTTTGGCACCATTTCCTGTCACAGCAGGAAGAACAAAAGAAGCTAACGTGTTCCTTTCAAATGGCACTATACACCTCATACTACAAAAACACATTTTTTGGCATCACATTTGTTTCACAGCTTTCCTCTGCAACAATGGAAATGAAGAGAAAAGGTCTTATTCCTTCTCGGGGTGTGAGTAAACCTTTAACACTCAGTGGGGTCGACTCTGGTGAACCTCGAGGGCCACGCAGACTTGAGGGAAACCAGTATCCTTAATGTATTAGAGTCAAGCAATCTGGATTCTCCCAGTCATTCTCAAATCACTGGGATTTCTATCAATTTATAGCAAAAGGAAAAAAGTGATAAACAAGAGGTGCATGTTTGCTTGCAGGACATTGATCATCCTACAATATGTGTCTTCATTTTGACATAGAAAGAAGCTACTGTGGGTTTCATGTCACTATTAAAAGAAAATAATTACATTCAAAGAGCCAAACTGTAAGTAAGAAAAACACAAAATCACATTTTTCTTCTGTGGCTGCTGATATTAGAAAGAAGAGGACATTTTATTTTCAGTCCTTAATTTAATTTTATGAGCTGAAACCAAAACGTTGTCTCTACATTTGGGATTCCTTCTTACTACGTCTGCCCTCGAGGTTCAACCGCTGCTAGCTTTTCACACATATGGACTGCATGTTGTCCTCTTACATGTTCCTGTGCTTTGGCTATGTGTAAAGTGTTATTTGGTCACATATTTCTTCAAGATAACAACAAATTTGGCAAGAACTCAGCTTAAAAACAAAACAATCAGTATTCCTTATAGACATACAAAATTATTCAACATATCTTACATCTTCATATGGAGACATTTAAAAGTTAAACGCTAGAATCAGTGAAATCTGTATTAGAAGGGTCCACCTGGAGTGACTAGAAGAAAAGGACGTGAAAGCAATGAAAAGAAAAAGTATGTTTGGTTTGGGTTCAGTTAAAGCACAGGTGGCCCACTTGGAACAATCCAAAACTCAAAATAAACGTATATCTCTATAGTAAGTTTGAAATGAACATAAAGAAAACCATGAAATCTTTATATCTTTGGGTTTCATTCATCTTGGTTTTCATAGAAAAACTTTTTGGCTAGGCAGCCAGTGTGAAACGCGGTGGTCGTCTGTGCATTTGGGCAAGTGGCACAATAAAAGTCGGAGTGGCTGAGGTCCCGGCTGACCAACGTGGCATCTAGAAAGTCAACTTGGCAGCATGGCCTCAGTGTTTTTTGGATTCAGTTGTGCAGATTGAGGCTTGATGGAGGCTCACGCTGACCTCGGCTTCGGTCAGGTTCAGGCTGAGACTCGTGGTGCAGAGCGTGCTCCACATGCTGCTCGCTGCAGCACAGTTAGGTCTGTGACTGACATCGGTCAGGGAGATGCTCACTGACCAGAAGGTTTTATTTTTGGTTGAGGTAGGCTAGCATTAGTAGGATCGGGCTAACTATAGATAAGATGTTCCCGTCAGAGTGAGGTAGCTTTCTTTGGTAATGAGCAGCTTTTGGGTGGAAGGAGCTGAGTAAAGATCGTTTACATGACTCTTCCTAATGGCTTGTAAATGAATAGAAAATACTTTCTCATCAGACTGTCACCTCTGGAAGGTGTTCACAAAGGCCGCTATGTTTCTTCTTTTCCTTACTGTAGAGGAATAAAAGGCAAAGTCAAGGGTTTGTCACAACAGATTGAAGAGACCGTCTCCGTCAGGTTCGAGTTTTTGGCTTCCTTTGACGCTTAAAGACCACATCACAGCGCTTTGAGTACTCCGGGAGAGTAGAAAAGCGCTATATAAGAATCAGTCCATTTACCATTACCATTTACATCATCACATGTCAGTTTATCAGTGGCGATCTGAGAGGTAGAATATTTTGGTTTATGCCTTCCACTGAAAAAGTGACATAAATGTTCGTGGTATGGGACAGGGCACAATCTGTAGTGACAACGGTTTTCAAAGGCTTTCTTCACATGCACAGGCACGTGCACAGGCAATAAAGGCAATAAACTTTGGTTTGAGGTAGGGCTGGAAGGCGAGGAAGGACTGGAGTGTCTCCTGGTCCATATCTACAAATCTACTTTGAGGTTATTAGCAGCAGGTCTGGGGACACTAATGGTATGACTGACCCTAACAAACCAAAGGTGATGGGAGGTTCCTAGTGAATGGCTGACTGCTGGAGGACAGGACAAGGGTGTGGCTGTTATGACATTACTGACCAGTGTTAGCCAGTGCCCGTGGAGTGCAAACCTGACGAATGTTGATCAATGATAACCTGGCATTGTGCCGGACAGACCACCTGCTCACAGGACAGAAGAGCACAACAGAAAGGGGACAGAAGAGGACACGTCACAGATCAGAAGCATACATGTGCACTGCATCACTATGAGACTGCTCAGCAGAAACAAATCAGTTTTTCTGTTTGAGAACAGAAGATCATTCAACATGGTTATTAAAAGACATCTGCAAATACTGGCTAAACTTTCTGTCTATTCTTTATAACTCTTTTTTGCACAAGACGTTTTTCTCCAAACTTTTTAAACATAAAAGCAAAAACTATTGAGCAAATGCTTATTAGAGATATAACTGGATCCATGTATTTCTATTCTGTAAAAGGATGAACAAAACCAGAGCCGAGAGCCAGCTGCAGTCAATGTGAAAGCTTTACAGTGGAATCAGTGGCAGCAGGTAACTATGACACCACTAATAATGTCATGGAAAATTATATTACTACTATTACTACTATATTATTACTTTGCTACTGATACTATGCTAAGGGCTTAAGTTTCAGGGTGGAGAAAAATGCACAGGCACACAACGAGGCCTGGAAAAGGTTACTCCACTTCCAGTGCAAAAGTTCTGGGATTTACCGACTGGAGACTTTTATGGATCATATGCAAAAGCACATAATGAAGCGGTGAAGCTGTGCTTTAACGATTAATTGTGAAGAATCACTGTACACACCCACAAACTGTGTTTCACTTCTGTGTCACATATTGCATATTTGATGCATGTTATCTTAAACATCCAACAATGCAGTTTGTTCTTATGAAAAGCTTGTTATACAATTATTACTCAGGCAAGTGCAAGTACAGAGGATAAGTTGAGATGTGTACTGCAGCCAGTAAAATGCAGGATGACTCCAGGATGAAACAGGTGGCAGGACTCAAGCCTGGCTAACTGATGACATCATCGTTGCTTATAATGATTATGTCATCAGTATATCTTTAATATATCTTTAATGACTTTTAAAAAGCAAGAACAGGGTGCACAACTGTAAATCTGCTAAAGGTGCTAATTACTACCAATATAATCATATTTGTGTACAGGGGAGGAAGAGGCCTTCAGATAAGAGCTGCTGGCTGAAGCATCATGTATTTTTGTATCACTCGTGTATTCTTTAGTTATCCCAGCTGATCTAGTCTCCAGTCACTGTTCCACAGCTGTCTCATGAACTTTACGCTTTATTAATAAACCTCGTGACTTTGAAGAGTGACAAACTAACTCCTCTTCATGTCGGTTGAGTTCGGTAGTTAACCTGACTCAGCAGTCTGTGGTGGATGATGTGGAGGACAGTTGGAGTTAAAAGCACTAACATGTGAACACCTTTAAATGTTTCTTATTATTCGTATAAATGAGGTGGTAAGATAAAGTGGAACAAAGCGTGTACCTGAGATTCTCCTCTGGGGAGGGCCTCTCCATCTTTAGGGATGCCAGTGTGCACTGGTTGGATCCTCGATGCAGACCAGTTGTCCTGAGTCCCTTTACTGCAAAACAGACTGCAAGACAGGCCCCAGCTGTGAGTGCGTATGCTGCACTGAGACACGCTACATATGATTATCAGTTAACAGGGATGAACTCTATTTTAAAAATGAGCCAAAGAACAACAAGAAAAAGATGCACAGTGCATGAATGCATACTTGCGACGGTATCCAAACATGAGGAAGAGAACACAGAAGATGATGCAGGCGGTGCCGATATGGATGCCGATGACAATGCTGCCCAGCGAGGCCTCTCCGTCCCTGCACTGACACAGACGGTCTCCTCCTGGAAACAAACAAAATATTACTGATGAACGTCTTCATGACTAAAACACAACAGAGCAAGGTTCTGGCGTCACTATCAGTGTGCTCTTTCACAACTTGACCTTCGCATGTTTTTTAACTTAACATAACCTGTAAGTCCAGACATAAATCCTCATTTTCCATTTCCTTGTGGTGCCTCACGCTCGTATTCTCCTGAATATTTGACATATTAGACATTTATTTTCTTATAGCTTGTCATTAGTTATTAAAGATCTTTCTACCATTCAAATCTCTCACCAAACCTGCTTTTTTTTCAAGGTGTTTCCAAAAATCAATTTTAATTTACTGATAAAGTTCATCGTTTTCAATGTCTGCAAGAAATGTTTGTTGCTGGAGTCACAGAGGTGTGCCGACACTCACCGGTGGTTTGGTCTCTCGCGCCCTCCTCTGCGAGTGACACCAGCCTCTTGGAGCAGTCGCTCTCTCCATTCCCATTATAGGCAACCAGTTTGACTTCATACACTGCACCTGGTTCTAAAACAGATTCAGGCGAGCTCTGACACAGTGTTTTATAAAAGCACTTTGAATAGGGGGAATAAACAAACTGATGATGGACAAAGATGTAAGACAGACGGGGCAGGACATTTTTCAAAGCAAGGACTGCTCAGATAATTCATTTCAGAGTTTTTCATTAAATATTGGATCTGGTTGGTTTGTTGCTGAATCGTGTGTTTGTGAAAAGTTTTACTGATTAACTGATTAAAGTGGTTAGTTTGCAGTACTGTGGTTACCATGTGTCTATGTGCACCCTTGCAGTGACATAAATGTATTGTGTGCGCACACACACACACACACACATACACACAAACACACACTTACCCAGGTTCGACATGGTGTGGGCATTAATGTAACAGGGCAGCTGAATTGGGCTCTGGTAGTCAGCGTGGGGGACCCTGCGGTACGACAGCCTGAAGCCCTCAACCGTACCGGCCTTAGTGGGAAGTTCCCAGAGGACCTGTACGGCGCTGGAATTTAACACCTTGGTGAAGTAGGTAGGTGGAGCAGGCACTGCATGGAGGAGAAGCAATGGAAACAGGAGAGTGGTCATTTGGAAAAAGGAAATGATAAAAACCAGTTTGGAAGATTGATCCCTGCTGGTCTCACTGTTCCACGATCTTACCGCCCCCTAGTGTAGTCACAGTCACAGTATGAGACTGCTGACTGGCTCCCATGGGAGAGTAGGCCTTCAGGTAAAGGGAGTAGGTGGTGGCTGGCTCCAGGTTGGTAACATCGTGCTGAAAGTTGCCTTTACTGATGGCTTCCTGCAGCTCCAGACTGTCAGCCTCTAAATAACACACACACACACATTATGAGACTTAAGGTCATAAGATAAATCGCAACTTGTGTGCGTATGCTGACACTCACCTCCTATCTTGCGGATGTGCAGCACGTAGCCGATGATGCTCTCAGTGACATTGGTGGGCGGCTGGTCCCAGCTGATCTGCAGGGCATGCGTGGACAGGGCTTTGGCTGTGAAGCCTTGTGGGGCATCGGGCAGATCTTTACCCTGTGCCACACCCAGGCGGGCACTGGCCTGGTTGGTACCGGCACTGTTCTCAGCAATGCACTGGTAGATAGCCTCGTCTTCCGAGCTGATACGGGTCAAAGCCAGAGTGCTGTAAGGACAACATACTCAACGAGTAAGCTGCTGTTACTTCACTGCATGGGAAATGTGATGGTTCAGCAGTTAAAGCAAGTGTTAAATGTACTGCAGCTCCATCTTCTTTGCTTCTACTTTCACTAATACTCCTGCTTCTAGCTGCACTCACTTGTCAGCATTACTACTATATCTCTTGTATCTCCTCCATTGCAAATTAATTCCTAAAAATGCCATCCTGCCTGGAAAAATGCTTTAAAAATACATTTAAATGAGGATGCAGACAAGCCTGAAGGACTGTGTGTCAAAATGTTTCAATCAACAATTAGAGAGGAAAAACTACGTTGGGATTTTACTCCTGGAATCAGTGGTGTTTATGGAAAATGTTGTAGTCTCCTGCTGGATGTTTCTCACACACTGTGACGGAGCTAAACTCTGCACGGTGAGAAAGGACGGCACTGTGGCCTCACAGAAGAAGACGTGTTTTGGTTTGAATGTTTCTGCGTGGAGACGACATGTGCTCTTTATCTTTATGTGACCTGCTTGGTCGATCTCATTGTTTAAATGACCGACACACACACCGATCATATGAAGACTTCGGGGTCAGTAAACCCACAATCTTGCCACAGTGCTATCACTCTATGGGTCAAGTGTTAAAGCTAAAAAGGTTGAAGTATATTACAGATGGCATTTTTACGCTACCTGACTCCCATACCTGTTGTTATTGGTAAGCTTGATATTGTGTCCAGGCATAAGGACCTTGCCATTCTTCAGCCAAATGAGATGTGGCTCAGGGACACCCTGGGCCACACAGGTGAACACAGCACTGCCCCCTGCTGGTTTGGACACGGACTGTGGCCATTGCAGGAACTCAGGAGGAGCTGAGATGGAACAGAGACGGAGATGAGACCGAGGGCAGACAGCAAAACAGAATCACAGTATAAACCTGAAGCACATCCCGTCCACTGTATGAATGCACACTGGGCTGCAAAGTTGCTTCCAGATTCAAAATGAAATAGCAGAGGAGTATCTACCAGGCTGAACAGCGTTTAAAGATCATTCTGCTTCATTACAATGTGGCTCTTATTTTTTTTAGCTTTAAACATTTGGACTACTCATCACAGCAACTTCATAGTTGGCATATATATGGTGGCCCTAAGAGGTCAAATGCACTGCACCGAAAACACCAGCATATAGAAAAATGCTGCACAAGCACACAAAACCAAAGTGTGTTTCTGGGGAGACGTTAGCGTGACGGAAACCAAAACCGCCCTGAGACACCCTTAAAGAAGCAGATGGTGCTGTGACGATTCAGGTATCACCCCTGTCCCTGTGTGGGACGGTTAGGGTGCTGGGGTGCTGCTTCACCCAAGTGTCGGGCATCCTCCGCTGAGTGTTCATTGGTGGCTCCGTGACCAGTACTGCCTTACGTGCCTGATTATACTGATTAAACATTCTGTCTGCCTTTATCAACCACTTGCACAGCAGTATTAACAGATTTACTGTTTATTTATTCTTTTTCACACTTTGGCCACTTGTATGATGTCCCGTCCCCTCCTCCTATTATCAGATTAACAGCAAACCTGACCTGACATGCAAGTGCACTAAAATATCACACCTTGCTGTCGTTGCTGTCCTGATACTTTATGTCTTCTACATCGTTTATTATGCTTCCAAGTTATGAGGAACATAATGCACAGGGACACATTTTACTGAAAAATGTTACGATTAGTGGAAGAATTGTGGAAGTATTTATTTATACTACTGCTGCTCTGCTATTCATCTTACAATGCTTGCAAATGACTTATTCTTTCTCCTTCTGCCTCCCTATCTGCCCTCCATGCCTACTCCCTCCATCCAACTGTTTTCAGAGACATGTGTCCTTATTACTCCGGTCTAGGTCAGGGGTCAGAGGTCGCAGGTCATTCCCTCCCCCTTGCAACCCCCACCTGCCCCTTGTATTGTTGTCCTGCAGGTTTTGTTTCTCCATATGTGGTCTTTGTCCCTGCATCCTGGCCATGACTAAGTGCACACTCTTACAGACTATGTGGAAGTTCACACCTCTGCTTGCCTCACAGGCAGCCTGGTACAGAACAACACCTGATTTCAGCTGGACGATGAAAAGATTCACACTCCACATTTAAACTTTGAAGCGCTGTACCTCAGCTGACTCGACTATCACAAACATGGCAGAAGATTTCCCAAAGTAATTTTAGTGGAAACAGAACAAACTGAATTACAAACTAAATAAATGAATTAACACATTAGAGATGCTCTGATAAAACTTTTAGAACGACGTGGAACAGACAGAGCAGCTCAAACTGGCTCCAGTAGTAGGACAGTTCGGTCTAATATTTAACACAAATTATAGTTCAAAATTTGACAGACAAAAAGGATGAGAATTCAAAAGCGGAGCAGATGGTCTGTTAAGTTTGAAAATTATCCTTGTAAAAAAGAAGAGGAGCTGCTTCACAGCATGTTTAAACTTTTCTGAGAATACAAACCATCATGTTTTCAATGTGTGTTAATTTGGAATTTTTCAATTAAACAACTTAATTGATTTGAAAATAACTGAATTCAGTTTTTTACTTAATTTTATTGATTGATTTTTATTTTATAATCCCAGCAGTTTCATTTTCAGCAGCCTTGTCACTGAGAACAGCTAATGAGCTTCAGAAATATCATTAGACTTAGAATATGGACATCTGCAGGGTGATGGATGAAAGCACGTCCACCCCCAACTGCAAGATCTATAGTAGGCCTCGCTCAGTCCCTCCCCCACCGAACAGCCGGGGGCGCATACACACATACTGACCCCCCCACCACCAGCACTTATTAATATAGCCAAGTGCCCTTCACACGCAGGGACAGGATCTGTGCTAACTGAACACCTCTTTGCTTACATATCTTACAGCTACTTATATATCTTATGTTTACTGGTGGTTAACAATAAATGTGAACACAAGTCTAAGCATTTATCCACAATATCTGTCATATTTCTAACTTTTAACATGTAAACTACTTTCTAAATGCCGCTCATGCATCTGTACTGGACACAGACATATCACTACTTATTACACAGTTGTCAGTACTGAGGGGTGGATGCAGCTTTAACATGCCAGTAGAGACTGACTGCTAAAGAGCACGTCAGCTGTCCCTGTACATCGTCACCTTGTACCACGAGGCGTCCGAGTGCAGTGCGCCTCATCCTGGTGCCGGGCCGGTTGGCGGCACACACATACACACCAGAGTGCTGCAGGGATACGTCTGAGATCATCAGGTTCCCTGTCCCAAGAACCTGGATGCCCTCCACCCCAATGGAGCGCCCGTCTGATGGAAACACAGACACAGAAATAGTTCGTTAAATCAAACTTTTGTGGCTTGTCAATCTTTTTTTCACATTCTACTGGGATGCTACAGAGCCACCTAGCCTGCTCCAGGAAACAATGGGCCTTGGGTTTCCTGTGGCAATACACTCCAAGATGGCGGTCTGATGGACCGTGATGGTCAGATTCTGAGGTCCTGACAGGATCACGGGCTCCTTGTAGGTTCTTGGAGTCCCACCTGGAACGTGAAGAGAACACAAAAAGAGAGTATGGAACCAGTGACGTCGGGACGATGAGTGTATAGTATGAGTGTAATACACAGTAAGTAGTATACAGCTGTGTTTAGTATATAATGCACTGGTTTTACTCCCAGTGACTATTGACTTTAGCCATGCAGTAATCAGCAGATTCAAAGACATTTGGAAGTATCACAGGCAGTGCATATACTGCTGCATATCTCATGCAGTATGATATATGATAACGTCACGCCATCGTCCCTACCATGACAGCCACATGGAGCTGTCAGTGAGTACTTACATAAATGTGTGATTGTCCTTGTGGCTCTAATCTTGACTGCAGCTCCACGAGAGCTTTGACATCACTGCATAGACCCAGCAGCACTGTTAACAATGTAAGCAGCGTGCACTCTCCAAAGAGTCCTGCACACCTGACTACTTCCAAATGTTTTCCGTTATGAAATGTAACTTTAGAAACATTAGAAACAAAGTTCTGTTTGGGCTGAGGACTGTCGTTGGGAACGACTCAAGTTCTAGTGACAGTTACATGGACACACGTGTGGTAGGAGTTTTACAGTCTCTGATTACGGATCAAAGATATGATCATGTACTCTTGGACTGTGAGAGGAGGTTCATGCAGGCACAGTGGCTGGGCTGGAAACAGCGCTAACCCCTGCCATTCATATCCCAGCTGTACTGTAACAGCTATATTTACTGTTCACAACCAAAGGGTTTCCCTCACTGCTTGTACACTGTGGGGGATCATGAGTCCACCTACCAGTAACATTGAGCGTGGCTTCGTGGCTGTAACGAGTGTTGGCGATGTTGGTGGCAACACAGCGGAAAACCCCTGCATCTGCCTTTCTCACACCTGTCACCTGGAGGATGCCCATTGGTAGGAGAGTGTACCTGGGCAGGTAAGGGAAGTCACAGTGAAGATCAGGCACTAAATATCATTATTAATTACTGTCTAGTACTATAAAATTCCTATTTTGTCAAATTGTTACAAAATAAGTGAAAGGAAGAAAAAAGTGGCACCAGGGAGAAGTTCGCTATCCTTCTTCTTAGGAGGAAAGTTATGTATTTTTCCAATGAATTCTTGTTATATATGAACATTAGATGTAATGTGACCCAGGTCTAACCAAAAAGCTACCGGGGCATTTACATGTGGTCCTTGGATGCTTTATGAAAAACACAACACATGTTACAGTCCATGAGTTTGTTGAGTCTGAGTTTACCTGCTGTCAGTGGTGTTGAGCAGCACTCTGTCTTTTTCCCATGTGATTCCGGCCTCAGGTACTCCATTGATCTGGCACTGGAATCGAGCGACTCCTCCATCGTCCACACACATTGATGCTGGGTGTGTGTGGAACTTAGGAAGAGCTGGAGAGGAAATCACACAAAGAGAAGGCACGGTGAGAACAACAGTGCATCTCTAGAAAGTCTGTGGGAGAGTCCAGCAGGAAGATATCTTACTGGTAAGTCTTGTATAGACTGTGTTTGAGGTGTGATTAAAAATAGCTTTATGATCTATTTAATGATTTTTTAGCCTTTCTTACTGTAAGATATACCTTTTTTACATGCAGCTTGTATGCTAACCATGTTCCTGTGAGCAATATAAATTTGGTGCCCACACACAACCATGCTGGACTGCTTTGAAATGGGGGCCATAATCAATAAGGCTGAATTCAATAGAGAAGCCCTGTAAATGAGATAGCATCACCATGGCAACTCGTTACATTAAAGCAAGACCACAGATAATAAGCTATAGTTCTCCTGGATTAGCCATAAACTCCATGTTTACTGGTTTGAACAAAGGCGTGAGCTCGAGGAGAACTGTACATTGATGCGGGATGTGTGTAAGTGTGGGGGGGCATGTTGCCATTTTGCATACATGCACATGGGACAACAAAAGTCAAAGTACCTTTGACAGAGAAAGGGCAAAGTGCACAGACTGTAGCAGGGCCTCTGCTCCTGCTCATGCACAGTAACACAGTTAAGACATGTGCATACTGAAATTGTTTGGTTTTCTTTCCTCCTGTGATTGCGTTGCTCAACAGTTGTGAGGCAGGTGAAGAAGAACTGCTCACACCAGCACTGCAAAGCTTCAGTTCTCCCCACAGACTGGTTATAAACAGTTAGCTGGGAAATCTAATGTGACGTTGGGTGTCCCAGCATCTTATCAAACACGTCAACATTGCTGTGTAACACAACATTAGTGGTCTTAAAAACCTAAATCTGGGACAGTGAGCTGGGTTGCTTTGTTTAACCAGCCAAATCAGAATGCTCCTCTTAAGTGAGCATGCTCAGACCACCCAGTGACCACCTTTCTGTACCTAAATGTGTTTTTTCCTAGTATACCACCTGCTAAAGCAGTGTGTGTTGCTGAAGTATGTGGAGGTTATAACATTCTTGTGCTGTGTCACTCGGTCGATCACTTACATGCCAAGTGGACTTTGGCCTTGCGGCTGACAAGCAGGCCATAACGGTTCTGTGCAGCGCAGTCATACTCGCCCATGTCTGCATCGCTGCCCTCTCTGCGTTTCTGGAAGCTCTTTATTAGCAGCGTGCCATTTTCTAGCACTTGGACCCGTGGGGTACTGGGTACAGGCACTCCATTCTTGCGCCATGTAATTGTGATGGGTTCCTCACCCTGCACCTGACAGTCCAGCATGAGCGGCCGATCCCTCACCGCAATCACGTCGGTGGGTTCTACCAAGAAAGAAAGCTCAGAGGCCCAGCAGCCACCTGCAGACAGAGGAAAGACAAGAGCAGATTATTAAAGACAAAGCTTTTACTGTCATTTATTTATTGTGTAATTAAAATGCATTTTAACTATAATTTCCAAGCCCAAAACTGATCCTTTGTGGATGTCTTGGGAAGTTAAATACGGGCCAAAACATCTTATATATATTTATGCAGACATTCCTCTGATCGGGCTCACTGTAATGCATTTTTACATCATCGTAACAGGAAGCATGAAAGAAAAGAAAGTAAATATATAAAAGTCAAACTATCTGGGTGCTGGTTTAGCTCAGTGTGTGAGCAGGTGATCACCTGCTCTATGGCTGTAAAGCAACATCTTTCCCATTCATCTCTACTTACTATCCAATAAAGGCAAAAGCCAGAAAAAATATTTAAAAAAAAAAAAGTCAAACTATCAAAAGAATTAAACTCCCATTGGATACAAGCTGACTGGAAAAGAACTGGAGGTCTGATTATGTCCAAGTGTAAACTTTTCACACTTGTGTGTGACTGAAACAGAGACTGTCAGGACTTCCTGACTTGACTTATAGGTGAATAATATCCAAATGTGTTAGAGACATCACACTAAACCTCTGCCCCCAACACGCACGCACGCACGCACGCACGCACGCACGCACACACACACACACACACAGAGCTCTAATTCGATAGATGACACATTAAGATTTGTGGCCTGTGATGATTTTATTGAAGTCACAGTGGAGGCTGAATGCGACTGAGCTGTGGAGGAGAACACTGGTCAGGGTCGCTGGGGTCAAGTTAGGAGACCCTCCATTGAAGCAGGGCCCAGTAGTGACAATGGTATTGTGACCATGCTTATTTGCACGCAACCCCCACTTACTTCTTCTTGTTGGCCAACACACAACCAAGGGCGCCATCTGCCCCTTCTTATGCAACCCCTCCACCCATCGTCTCTTATTCATATCTGTGTCTGAGGTGACTTTCCCATGCTCCCAGATCTCCTTCCTCTGCCGTGTCCCGTCTCTGCAGTGACCTCGGGAAACCTCTCAGTCTTTGTTGTTTTCTTTCAGCCTTCAGAACATTGAACCCTTGCATTGGCTGCCCTCTGTCCCGGCTGTGAGGCATTAGCATTAACTGCACTTGAACTTGCAACATATCTCATCATTGTCACCGAGGATTCTCGTAACCGGCTGGACTAAACATGCAATACAACCGCCGACAATGACAGCCCACACACAGCAGCCTGAATTTGAACTTTAGTCATTTTTTTGGTATTTATTTGAAGTTCAGTGTGTTTAATTTGTCAATATACATTTATATTTTCACAGATTTTGAGTTTTCATTAAACACAGGAAACATATAAGTGCACTTGCATCCAACCCAGTGACCAGAAAGCTCTTCCTGTCTATCATCATTCAACAGATATGTCAAAAAGGGCAGGGATAGCTCTGTAGGTAAAGTTTTGGCCCCGTGATCGGAAGGTCAGGGGTTCGATTCCCCTGAACGGCTACCCTGAGGTACCCCTGAGCAAGGTACCGTCCCTACACAAAGCATTTGCATTAATTTGTACA
>VUQG01044769.1:0-32984 GCA_015106755.1 Etia nguti | reverse complement strand
ATTAAGCTCTTCTGGGTTAATCATTCCTAGAGGACGACAGCACCACAGTGCTGCAAAAAGTGATACACAGCTGTGTGGAGTGGGGTCTTGTGCAACTACTTCCAGTGATTACAGACCCTTTAAGGGATAACTAGATATCTTACAGCCACACTGTGCTTAGCACTATACACTTCAAAAGACGTGATGGGTTTTAATGCTGTGTTTGCTTTGTCACAGAGCCAATTTAATTGACCTTATTTGTCATTTATTCTTATATTTGCCTGAACTTTTACTCTAGCATCACAAGAGGGTTTTCTAATCTCCATTTTATTATAGGGCATTTCTTCACCTCACCTAACACCCTTGCACCCTATTCTGCTCATGGATCTGGTGGGAGGGCACGTGCTCTGATTCATTTGCTTGCATATGGAGGATATGTCCAGCTCTGATGGATGGCTTTGGCTCTTGTAATCCCTCAGCAGTTCACAGTTTACACTAGAATTTGCTCTGAGTGTCTCAAAGGGCCACATCCTCAAATAAAGTGAAACAAATAAAAGCCCCACATGCAGTGGTACAAAACATGCCGACAAGCAATTCCACGGCTATAACTAGATATATGTACACACATACACACAATAGCTGTTTCTTTAGAGTTACATGTGCTTATAATTCATTATTCACTAATGCCTAAAAATATGACTACAATTTAAAAAAGTGAAAATAAAAGCTGGACAGAAAGAAAAAAATGTAATGTATGGTGATGTGAGATAATTAAAGTGTTCTAATGTCCTCACATAAAATCAGAGGTTGCCAGTAACCGTTTAGTCTGCTCCATGTCCAAATTAGTCTGCATGGTAACTCTCTTAATCAATGTGGTTGCAAACTGTGATGTGATGTGACTGCTAACATGAAGTCTCTCTCTCTTCTTTACGCACACACGCATACATAAACACACACACAAACACACATACACACACTCTGGGGTTCTCCAGCTAAAGTTAAATGTCTGCCAGCTGAGCGTGTCCCTCAGTTGGGCTTTTGTTCATTTCCAGCTGAAGCTCTGTAATTTGTCCGCCAGTAATTTGTCAGGAACGAAGGCCTAGGGATGCCAAGTTTGTCAGAAGTTATATAAAATATTAAAATACACAGCTGAGATTTTCAATTAATATTTTTTGCTTTTTAACATAGAGAGTGAGCCTGTGTGTGTGTGTGCAAGGATCTGCTCTTACAGGCTTCATTTCTAAACACTGTCTACTGTATGGGTGTATAGGTGTGTACGCTGTCTGTGTGCAATGATTTCTGTCATTTCTTTAGTTCATGCATTACTAAATTGCCCTCCCAAGTATTATTGTCATAGTAAGATGTTTGTTGGGGTAATTTTGGGAAGGAACTGGGTTTAATTAATTCAATTGTAAAAACCTTGAACCAAAGGTCCACCGAGATTTTTTAATCCAGATGGCCATTTGTCATTCTAAGGTTTAGGAAACAAAAGCACCTTTGGGGATTATAGATAGATTGCGAGTTTGGTTTAATGTAAATATACATAATACATCCAGAGGCTTTTGATGTTCATGATTCTTAGCAGCAGCATAACCAAAATTAATTCTGTAGTGGCAAACGGCAGAAAAACTGGGAATTTAGATATTCTGTTGGGGAAAATGTTTTGTCAATTAACAGTAATATGTTCATTGTTAACATACAAGCGTGTGATAGGTTAAAAGAGAACTCGACATTAAGTCTCTTAGTAAGGTGTGTGCTCCCAGAGTGCCTTGAATTTTGTACCTTATACCTTGTATCTCAACATTCATTCCTCAAGCTTCCATAACTTTATTGGAAAGATGGAACATCATCCTTTAAAAAGATATTCCCTGATTTGGTGTTTTGAAGATGATGGATGAAAGTAACACTTCAGCCAATAACAGCTCCCACAGCAAAAGCCCCGGAATATGATTGACATAATTTTCATCAAACCACTTAGTGAGCTTTATAACCCCATGGATGTGAGCATTTACGTCCTGGAAGAAAACACTCCCATCACAGAAATGTTTTATTGCTAGATGAACGTGATCGCTCAGCACAAAGTGATTGTTCTGAGTGATCTGTGATTTTCTGTGATCCTGTGAACGGGCCAGCAAAATACCCCCAGCTGTCAACAAGAATCACCAGAGCCCCTCACTGTGAGGGTCAAGCATTCCTGTTCTCCATTAATTTGTTCCTCCTTTGTATTGATGGCTTGCCAGACGGTTAGGTTAATAACTGACGATAATTGAAAATGAAATCTGTATTCTTGAAAATGAAATATCTTTTTTAATGTACTTGCTGATACGTTCATTTCCTATAATTCCACTTGCCGTGATACAAGGATATATTTTAGTCACGTAATCTGAAAAACAAAAGAAAAACCTGCTAAAGAATGTTTGGTTCTGAATTTTGTGTACACCATGTAGCACTGCACTTTCAGTATCTACTGAAAAGGTTCACCCTGTCTTGTTTGCAAATCTGAAACAAACTGTATACGCTCTTGTTTTGATCCATGCTTTTTGATGCCAAATTGAATGCAGAAGCCCTTGAAAGATTTCTACATCTGTAAAACCTCAGTGACCAAAATGAAGGGTAAAAGGAAGGCATGTGGCAGGAGCCATGTACTTCTTCGGTTCATTTCATCTCTGTATGCTCTCTCTTTCTCTCATTCTGTATTTCTACAGGTCTCTGCCTGACTCAGAATAGCTCTACAAACCCAAGTACTGCTTCTTAGACAGGGAGCAGCAGTAGTATTGTGGGAGAGCATTCACACACTTGTTTTATTATTAAATCCTGGTTATGTAAACCATGAACAGACATCACTAACGCATAATGATTCACCACAGTTCAATTGTGTAACGGGCCTAATTCAAGGAATCATGAGCAATGTATGTGAGTGAGAATGTGTAAGGGGATGGCTGCGTCATTTCATTGATTTCTAGTTTTACTTAAACTGTTTCTTTCAGGACTTTGAGCTTCATGTGTAAATAGGTGCCTGGGAGTGGTTGGTGGTTGAACTGTGTCTGACGAACTCAAAATTGTGTCATACATTCTTTGACAAAAAAATGGTTTTCTGTTTTGTATTATGTAGCATTAGTTCTTAAGTACTGGCTATTACAATTAGTTTGTAAGAGCCAATCAAAATCCGGTTAATGCTGTAAAGCAGTAGTTGATAATATCACTTCAAAGCCAGATTATTTAACTTTTGATAGAAGAATGTGCCAGTCTGTTATTTTATAAACTGAAAATTTTCAATTCATCAAAAATAAAACTTTCTTTTGTGAGGAAGTGGTTTATAGCTAGACCTACCTACATTAGCAAATCTGTAATAAAAATATTTCTGAATTAGCACAGTGCTTTTATTTATTAATCTTGTTTAATTTTTTGTATTATTTTAATTTTAATAAAAAAAATCTTAGTTTTATTGATTGATTTATTTTTTTACAAATGAGCTTTGAGTCATTTATCATCCAAGTAAAAATGCCACAGGCAGTCATGCTTTTTAGCACAATGTTTGACTTATTCCTGTCATTAATAAATACTCTGTTGATGCAACTTGAAAATGGTGACCATATCGCAACAAGAAATAACTGATCAACCGGTTCCCAAAAGACAAAATGAAGATTAAAAGACAAGACTTTGAACACTACTTTTAACCTCAGGAAAATCAGCCTTTAGCATCTAATCTCCACTAAAGACCCACCTTTTGTGCATCTTACAGCCACTACTACTAGTAGATTACATTTATTTTGTTGCTACTTTCTCAAATCAAGCATTACCTAGCCATTTGGGTTAGGATTATTAAAAGTAAATCAGAAGGGCTTACCTCCTCTGACAGACAATGGGTGGAATATTTATGAAAGAAAAAATGTCAACTATTATAAAACCTGCAAGAACAAACTGCATGAACAAAAACGAAAGGTATTGCAACAGCCACTCACTCCCTGACACACGAATAAACCCAGCTCAACTTTAGTTAAAATACATCTCAGTAAATACGCAACATACAAATTCAAGTTCAATTCAAGTTTATTTATATAAAGCAAAAGCACAACAGTTCCCCCAAGGCATTTTATACTGTAATATTCTACAAAAAATATTAGAGAGAAAATCCCAGCCGTCAGACAATCCCCTATGAGCAAGCATTAGGTGATTGTGGGAAGAATAAAATCCCTTTTGACAGGAAGAAACCTCCAGCAGAACCAGGCTCGGGAGAG
The DNA here is from genome assembly GCA_015106755.1 of Etia nguti. Lineage (NCBI taxonomy): Eukaryota > Metazoa > Chordata > Actinopteri > Cichliformes > Cichlidae > Etia > Etia nguti. The sequence continues at coordinate 28,767 of VUQG01044769.1, read as the reverse complement.
AGAAGACAAAATTAAATGATATGCAGCAGGGAGTGAAAAAAAGTGAGAGGCTTAGTGTATCATCTTAGTGTAGACATTCCCTAGCAACTTAAACCTAAATACTGAGGGATGGTTCAGGGTCACCTGATCTAAGCGTAACTATGAGCTTCATCAAAAACACTAATTTTACGTATAATCTTTAAAGTATAGTCACTCTCTTTCTCTGCACATTTACAGTAAAAAACAATATTATAGAATATTTGTATTCAACTTTAGTTACTAGAAAAAAAACATAATTAAATTACAATTATTAAACAAAATGTTGGTAATTACAAAGAAGCCCATTCATATGTATTCAATTATGTTTTTAAAAAAAAGCTTGCTTGAAGAATATAAGGGCAATCATTTGGCGTATCATTGTTTGGCCACAGAGAAGTGCCTTATTTTAGCATAATTATGGACAAATGTGAATGATGCACCATTAAGACCGGCGGCAACATCATCAGAGAAGACAACTTTTGTGCAGAAAATTCAGCACTTCCTTCTGAAATCCTTTTCTTCAGAGAAGTCCCTAAAATACTGAAAAGAGAAAAGTTTGTCAGCCAGTTGTAAAAAAGCATAGTTTTAAAAGACATGGTGTAATCAAGTAGCTTTTGTCACCTAACCCTAACCCAGTAGTTTTAATGACTAAACCTAACCACATGTCATATATTTTTAATAAATAATGTGTAATAGTCAGATGAAGAGTTGTGTTCAGGGACAAAATATACAGAGTTTGTGTTGAGGAACATTAAAAAATTGTAAATTCATGTCCAGCAACAAAAATGAATAGATGTAACGTTATGACAATATCACGAACTGTCGGGAGGCTGGGCTGAACCGACACAGTGAACTAAAAAGATTAACCAAAAGACACATCCTAAACACAAAGACAAGACTTTCAACAGACATGACAACGGAGACACTGGAATACTGGAGGAAGACGGCATAATCACAGAAAGAAGAAACAGAATGGAATAGATAGGGAAATACTTAAATATATAGAAAATAACCAACTCAAAATAGATGCTGAAGCTAAAAAAAGAACTCAAAACTAGGCACAGAATAGTAAACCATCTCCAAATAGTTATCATATCGTACAAAAAAACTGAGTCTCAGCATTGCTAGAACAAAAGGAGATTACAACAGGAACCAAAATGTAACCTGCAAAACATATGAATCAAAACCAACTCAGATGCACATCGACTTTAAATGTCAAATATCAGGGACAGCACACAGTCCTCGGGCCATGATAATATCATCATTTTAAAGGCTTTTCAGATTTAAATAGACAGCTTTATTTTACCTTTCAAGTCATATTGTATCTATTCATTAAAAAATCCGAATAATATGAAAATCACCCTTACTGAGTCTCAGGCATTTTTGGTCCTTACTGAAAAAATAACTGGAATGAAATGGCTCCTCTTAGTGATCCATTTGTACTAAACTAAATTTTAGTATCAGCAGTGGTGTTAGCAGTCTAAATTAATAATCTTGCAGTTTGGTGCTTAAATAAAACTTGAAAAAAAAAATAATTTAATTAAAATTTTAAAATAAAAATCTCCAATATCTGCATGTGAAATAAGAACATTTCTTTTTTCTTTTTTTTTTTGCTATCTTATCTGTTGACGTGTAACACCGATGGCCTATTTCATCCTCTCATCCTACTCTTACCTTAATTCCCTTGCTCTTATTTTGTTGATGTCCTTGATATCCTCAAGGGCTCCATACTTATGAAGCCAAATGACTTTAATAATGGAGTATCTAGATTAATAATCTAAAATCCCCATCATTACCTTGATATTTGGTGCACAAGCCGATGATATTTAGCAGCCATTTTGAAATGAATTATACTTAAATAAATACATTTTTAAAAGATGGTGGACGTTTGTTTTATTTTTTCTGATGATTTGACAAGCTGCCATTTTTAGATTATTAAATTAGATTATTCCTGTATCTTTAAGTGATCTGATATTTTACCACAACAAAGAAGGTGCTTAAATATAAATGACAAGCTGACTTTCCATCGAGGTCTTCATATGTTACAGTACACAATCAACAATGCTCACTTAAAAACATCAACATAAAACATTGGCAAATGGGAGCAACATTGTACACAGGTCTTGCTGTGCAGTGCCATCTGACCTGGCAGCCCTCCCAAAACTGAAATAGAGGGGAATCACAGCTGCTGTCTCGCACTTTCTCTCCACTCTCTGTGTCTTGCTCCCCCACAGACACACATTACCCCATCCATCCAAGCCAGATTGCGGAAAGCACCATCTTAGTTATGTTTAATTTGTTTCCCTCTGTATTCCCAGTGTTCCTGAATGAATTATCAAAGTGATCTCATATCTTGATACAATAGGTAAGAAAACTAAGTCATGTTATAATATAAGAAGAAGATTATTTAAAAATAATGCCATGGGGTTTTCAGTGTAATATTTTTATATTATTTATATTTTTCTTATGATATTATACCTATTATTTGATACATTTTAATGTAACTTACCCGTTAATTGCATATGACTTCTTTCATATATAGTGTGAACAATTAAAGGTTGTATGGAACAACATGGACATAGAATATCATCCGGCCACTTCATTGGTCACACCTTGCTAGTACTGGGTTGCACTTGCTTTTGCCTACAGAACTCTTTTAACTCTTGGTGGAGATCTGGTGACTGTGGAAGCCATTGGTGTACAGTGAACTCATTCTTATATTCAAGAAAGTTGTATGTTGAGCTTGGATGGCTAAGGATGGCTAAGGTCAGCAACAATTCTGATGTGGCTTTGGTGTTTAAACAATGCTCACTTGGTTCTTAGGGACCCAAAAGATTGCTAAGAAAATATCCTCCACACCACCAGCCTGAACCACTGATACAAGGCAAGTTTGATCCTTGTTTTTATGTTGTTTTTATGTTGTCAGACCCTCCCATCATAATGTCAGAGCTGATATAGAGACTGATCAGCCCAAAACTTTTGTTTTCCAATTTTGGTGAGCCAGTGTGAATTGTAGCCTCAGATTCTTGTTTGCAGCTGACAGGAGTGGCACCCGATCTTCTGACACTGTAGTCCATTTGCTTCAAGGTTTGATGTCTTGTATGCAAGGCATGCAAAGATTGCTTCCTGTCAGCTCAAAGCAGTTTGGCTATTCTCCTCCAACCTTTGGTATTAACAAGGTATTTTTACCCAGAGGACTGCTGATTACTGGATATTTTAGCTTTTTTGGCCCATTCTCTATAAACCCTAGAGATAGTTGTATTAGAAAATCCCAGCAGATCAGCAATTTCTGAAATACTCAGCCCCCTGGCACTCAAAGTCACTTAAATCATCTTTATTCCCTGTTCTGATGCTTGGGTTAGACTTTAGCAGGTTTTCTCGACCTTGTTTACACACCTAAATGAGCTGTTGCCATGTTAATAGCTGATTATATTTTTTGTATTAATGCACCAGGTGTATGAAAGATAGTATATGATGGACTGTTGGTGATATGTGACCAAGTAGGTTTGATTATAAAATAAGACTCATTTTGCAGAATTTACATCCCTGAGAAGATCCAAACAGTGGCTCTAAGCCAAAACTTGTGTAGTGTAGGAGCACACAGTGATGTGGAGTGTAGTGAGCAATGACCCATGCTGAGGTTCTGCTTCGATAATTAAAGTTCATTGCTTTTCCATTGCGCTTTTTTTATTTATAGTGTAATTTAATTTGGCATACGGGGACAAAAAATAAAGTGCACTTTAGAGTCTAATTGATGCTCGTTTCTTCTTAGTCTTGCCTTCTCAGCATTCTTCCTCCTCGACCAATGAAGTTAACTAGGAGGAGGATGGAGTGCAGGGGAGAGTTACAGGAGAGGGAGGAAGTCATAGAGAAGGCTAGATTAGGAAAGAAATAAGAAAATAAGAAGGTTAACAGGTGGGGGTGAGTGGTGGGGGGTTGCAAATTTGATTTCTTCTACACCCATTGTTAGCTTGTGGCTTTGAGAGGCCGTGAAAGCAGAGTCCATTTTCTCGTTACAGTCGTGAGGGAGATTAGCAGAGACTGGGCTTGTTTCTATTTGAGGAATAATGAACAGTCTCTCTTTCTATACAAGCCCCACTCTTGCAGCAGGTCCCTTATTCATCTCCCCCGTCCCTCACACCCGTCGTCTCTGTCTCCATAGAAATGTAGATGCATTTGATGGTTCGTCATTCCTCATCATGTTTTTACCCAGCTTATGAAATCTGACAGTAGATGGGGATTGTGCTGTGCCATGACACAGAGAAAAGCATCACACGGAAATAGCAAACTCCTGGGGTCACACACCAGCGCCAGGTGAGAATTCCTACAGGGGAGCGTCACTGCTGAGGAGCACTTTGCTGTAGCAACAATGTCATCTTAATTATGTACTTGCTCAAAACTTGCACTGTATAAAGGCTGAAACCTTCCCTGGATGATAGAAAGGGGAAGGGATTGTCTCAAATCAGTCTCAAAGTATAAGCTGCCTTGCATACTTTCTGCTGCACTTGTATTTTTAGCATCCTGACTTCTTGTAGCTATGGAGAACCTCCCAAATGACCTGAATATGAGAACACATTTGACACCTTTGTTCATTAAGAGAAATTGGGAACAAAAAGGCATCTATTCATTGCCTCCCATGGTAACACCAGAATGTCTGGAACGGGTCATGGAGAGGTAGCTTTATGATGCTTATGTAACCGCACTTCTCTGCCTCCCAATAATTCACTCCGGTCCTGGTGGAGTAAAGGTGTCAGCCATTCACACTACTAGTTCATCCAAACAGAAATTGAATGATGAAAGGAGAATATCAAGGGGGATGGAGGAGGACAAGTGGCTCTTTTAATGACTGTGGTGTGTGATGGGAATGCTGTTAATGAGGAGGGCTGGGATAAGAAGCTATGCTTCCCACGTAGAGGGAGACAAACCTGGGAGGAGCCTTAAGAACAACTCAGCTCAGCTTTCTTGGTGCTTCTAGAGCAAAGCAAAGCCAAGCAAAGCTCTGCAGACCACAGGCGTGTGGGATGAATAGAGTTTGACTGTGAGGCAGGAAAAGATGGCATCGAGAATGAGCAGTTTCCCTTTTTCTTCTTCTCTTCCCCCTTCTCCCAGAGAGACAGTGGCAGCTCTCTGGTGAAGATCAGAAAGGTGGGAGATGGAAAGTGAGCAGGAGTGGGAGAAAGAGGGAGAAGAGAGAGACTGTAGCCCCGGGAGGGTATATCTCCAGTCAGTAATTCCACTGGGGGTCTCCCCTCTGCTCTTCAGTTTCCATCTCCAGATGAAAAATAAATAACCTCAGACGGCCTCCCTCTCTGCTGAGATAGAGAGGGTTCCCAAGAACTGTGTTCACTTTCCATATAGTTATCGCCCTGTCATCCCTCTTTAACTCAGTCTTTTTTTTCCCCACACACACTACCAGACATGCATGTCAGTGATTTCAGTCTAGCATAGTTTTACATGACCACAGCATAGGTATGGAAAATTTTGATAAAATATTTAAAATAAGACTTCAAAACATATACATGGACATGGCCTGATGTAGCAATTCACCCAATCTGTGGACACACAGTAAGATACCATAGTTATTTTTATTTTTTAGTCTTGGTTTAGGAATTATGTTACATGACGGTTGTATGTTGTGTATGCAAGTACAGTAACTACAATGATTTTTGTGTTGGCTTTGTGAACTTCCAAAAGATAGAGGAATCAGAACTCCAGCTGTGTGGTAAAACCTCTTCTGGAGACCTAACATGCTGTTCATACCACGTCAATTCTTTGTGGACAGAAACAGTTCCCCATTACAAAGCAGTGCAATAATGCACCAGATGTTATATAGTCTCACTTGTAAGTTTGTTCATCACCCAAAAGAAACTTTTTGTATTACTAACAAAGGGACCACACTTAATTTTTGCCTTGATTTCTTGCCACTTAAGCACTCTCTCAACTGTTACATGCATAATAAAACTCCTCAATTCATGACATGTGTCAAGGTGTAACTCCGATTCTGAAAATGCTGTGGCACTATGTAAAATTGTAAATAAAAATAGAATGCAATGATTTGCAAGTGTTGTAAACCTACATTTTGATCATAATTTTGAATTTTCTCCAAATTCTCTGACTCTTTTGACAATATTAGGGAACATTATTCTGAAACTGTTCCACAATATGTAGACACAGGTTTTTTTGTGTTTGTTTTTTTTGCAGAAGGCTGAACTTCTCTCCTTCTATATTTCTGCAAAACTGCTTTTCAAAGATATTCTTTTTATATTACGTTATGTTACTAACCTGTAATAAAAGTAATTGGCAGCATGTCAGTAACTTAACCAGTTATAACCTGGTCATAACATTTTTCTCTAGGTGTTTCTTTTTATTACCATTTACTTACATAGTATGTTGCTGATTTTGTGAATAATATTTTGTGCTAAATTTCATTTACTTATTGTATGGACACTTATGGCAGTTGTTGTTACCGAGCAATAAAGCTAAAGAGAAGTCAGATGGAAGATTTTTCTGGTAAGCGCTGCAAGACTAATGGAATCATTAAGAAAGACATCCACGGCCTGTTATACATAAAATGTATTCTTACTGTCTACTGCCCTGCTATTGTCATTCATGCAACGATCTGAGTGTCTCATGTTCACATATTGTTTAATTTTATTGTTTTATTTGCATATCATGTTTTATTTGTATGCTACTAGTTGCTACATGCAGAATTTGTACATTCTCCATGTGTTCCCTTGTAGTGTTGTTATGATTTTGGCCAGTAAATACATACATTGACATCATAATACCATATTCTGGTGATTCATGCACTCACTTTACTTGGCTTCAGGAAGACACAAATTAAGTCATATTCTAATCTATAGATCCTCACTTCTTCTCTTATTCCTCTTCCACTGCCTCCATCTAGCATGAAAATGTTCAACATCATAATCTGGCACTCATATTACATCCTTTCTTTGATACTATGTAAGCATTTCCTTTCTTAACTCTATTATCAACTTCAACTCTTGATACCTGTAATGAATGCTCTGCTTGGTGTAGATATTGTACTGTAAATCCGCTTAGCATGCCTAGCGCTGAGCCCACCAGGGAAGGGTAGCTACACTTCTGCCTGCTCACTCTGTTGCATGGGTTATAGCTGTAGTCTAATATCAAGTCTTTTGTGTGAAAATATGTCCACGTGGATTTTCAGACAGGTGGGTGAAAAATTGTCTTAGTATGTGGAAACAGACATGCATGCATTCACAGATCGTTATACTGACCTGTGGACTGGAATCTGGGATCTTTCTTGAAAAGAAAAAGGCTGAAAAGTCAAGGGAAATACAAAATTCTGCACATGGACACATACCAAAGCCTTAGCATTTCTCTAGAAAAGTCCACAACACCATGCAGCTTTAAAGTACTTGATGATGAAAACAGTAGCTTAATGTAAAGGTTGTTCTGAGAGTAACATAACAGAAAATATCATTGGGGTGGTTAAATTAAATGGACTTGTCTCCCTGGAAACAGCAATATATTTAACAAAATGCAGTGCAATATGCCTCACAGATTATGGTTTCATGTTAGGAGAAATATGCATAAAAAGCTACAAGGTCAGTAAAAAATATGCTAAGTAATTGCTGATGGAGTATGCTTATTTGAAATTAATATTTCCTGTGTGGAGGTAGAAATGGTTGTCTCACTGCAGCAGAAAACACCAGCTAAACAACTTATGTCTTATTTAATCAGGAAATCATAGTCAGATCAGTCTATAAAAGAGCCCCAAGAACAGAACTCATACTCTAGGGACCTTGATTATATAAATAAGATTACATTAGACAAGTCAGTGCCTTTCGAAATTTAAAAAGTTTCATATCTCCACTGTAACGAAAATGATAGAACAAGTAGGATCATTCTATCATAAAATAGCTTAATTTGACTGTACCAATAAGTCTGTTTTTCTACCAAATGAGACACCAATTGAAGTCCACTTTTTAATTTCTGGAGTATCATCTGAAAAAGAACAGATGGAGGAAATTACTCTAACTTGTCAATTTGCCACGGAGCATGTTATTCACTTCAACAACTGCTCAAGTTTAGTTCTTGAAAAGGACACATGCAGTGAATTACCATTACGTCCATCACATTTGCCATGAGTAAAGTTTGCTTTCAGGGTTTTCTGCCAGGTAGACTCACTAAGTTGTGATTTATGTTGCTGAAAATTTGGATTTTAACATTGACTCTTTTCTGGCACGGTGCTTGGTGGAGCAGTGGTTATGCTGTCACAGCAAGAGAATTCCTGGTTTAAACCCACCGACTGGAAACATACTGAAACAAACATGCCCAATAACCTGTCAGGGCCTTTTTGTGTGGAGTTTGCACGTTCTCTCTGGGTACTCTGGCTTCATCCCACAGACATGCATGCTAGGTTGATTGGTGATTCTAAATTGCCCAGGTGTTAATGTGAGCACGAACAGTTGTCTCTATGTGTTGGCTGTGCAATAAACTGGTGCACCCCGCCTTTCCCCCTATGACAGCTGGGACAGGCTCCAGCATACCTTTACCCTTAGCTGGACAAGCAGTTTAAGACAATGGGTTGATATTATTCTTCCCTACACCTAACCAGAATTTTGTGGACTAAATCTATTAAAAATTGTAAGAGAAAACTGAATGGAATATAAAAGAATTGAAAGCTTTCTTCTAGAAAGCCTTTCTGGTGCAAAGTCCTAAAGGCAAACTTCTCTCAATAGCCATCACACCACGAAATGAAATGAATAATAAAAATTCTACTGCTCTCCACTCTTCTCTTTCCCCATGTGTCTCTCACCCTCTTTGCTCATATATCAGACTCAATTGCCCAAAGTAATCCACATACCACTTTGCCTTTTCTTCTTAATTTGTATTCACCTTTTCTCCTGCTCCAAGGTTTTCATTTCTCAGTCTTACCTTGCATTTTATTCTTTGGCTCCGCCTTTTACCTTGATCGCTTCACTCTGTTCTTTTAGGAGTAATCTTGTCCTCTCTTTATTCTTTTTCACTTTTTCTCTTTTTTTTTTCTTAATTAACAAGAAACGCGCACAGATTCAATTTCAGTGTCAGATCAAATAGATTTGCATTGCATATGCTTTTTTGCTTACTGTACTTTGCCTCCTCTATTACTCAAGACGTCATCTGTTCTCATGCCTTTTTCTCCGGCTTTCACCAGAATTTCAAGTTAGACATTTTGAGGAAGAAACACCATATTGATAACTTACTCCTGTCTCTCAGAGGGGCTAGTCGTGTTTCTTCTTTCATCTTCCATTCATCTCCTTGTACTACTTTTTCCCTCTCTTTTTCATCACCTTTTTTTTTTATAAGTGTTGGTATTGTGTCCTTATTTGCCTTTCTCTAAATACTTGCACACATTTTTTAATTCTTAATGTCTTTGTTCTCTAAGTGTAACCATCTCCATGTAGTCATTCAATTCCTAATTACTGGGTCTACATGAAAACAGATCACAGTGTCTTTGAAGGCGCTAACTTTTTTGATGGGGCCAAACCAATTACCTCTCACATCATGAACAACTGACAGCTGGTTTCTGTATTGGTGAAAATCTAAAATAAGGCGGTGAGTGTGAATCCATTCCCCAAGCAAATCAGGAGAAAACAAAATTGTGTTGTTGTTTTTTTTTTTTTTGTGTTAAAATTATTTAACGACTGGCCTGAGTAAAACCAAGAGTCGTAACTGTTCCTTCTATCGTTTCCCTCCCTCTTGTTGTTTTTGCTACTCTATTATCCTCTATAGTGCAATCTGTCATTCTTTCTTCTTCTCAGAACATATCTCATCCCACCCCTCATGTTTGAAATCTCTTTGGACTCCAAATGCTAATTCAGTCAGGCACTTAATCAGACATATTAATTCCATATCTCCCCTGATTGCACTAATTCCACTCTGCAACGAGTTCCTGTGCGGCATCCTCGGTTCAGCAGCATTTCAAACTGTTGTGCTAACCAAGGTCTGTAAAAGCATTTCTTTTAAACAGCAAATTATAATGCTTTTACAGTGAATCTTTTGTAGGGATAATATCTTGAGGACAAAGCTACAAGCTGTAGTCTGTAATGTATCCCATTTTTCTCTTAGCCTTCAGCCCTACAGGGCTTCCTATTCTATTGGACTTGAAAATAGACATGGTTTGTTTCATTCTAAAAAACTACATATGAAACTATTCTGTTACAATAGACAGACCTCATCCTGCACCAGTTTCTGAATTGCAGATAAGAAGATCTGGCATTATGGCATCATACCATCACACACCATATTTCAAGCAAGTCTGGTTGTCAGTAGGAGTGATGATCAACTGTACTAGCACATACAGGCACACATACATACACGGGCACACTCACACACACACACACACACACACACACACAGGAAAAAAAAATCTGAATTTGCCAGAAAAGCCTGTAAGCCCTTAGATTGTCTACCAACAAACTGTGCACATAGCTGAGGCATGTATTAATTAATAACATAGATTTGGTCACATTCTAATTTAATTAAGTCCCAGATCATGTAATTGAGAGAATTATGAAATTGCTTTCTTTGTTCCAGATAATTGTATTCTATCTTAATGCCTACTTTTAAGTCTGTTAATTTGTTTTATCTCATCACCATCATCTTCCTCATTCTGTTGTTTTTAGTAGAAAATAGAGCTTGGAATCCCTGTGTGCTTGTACAACACATCAAAGCAAACTTGAGAGATTTCGTGGATCTTTGAAAGCTCTTGATATAATCATACTGCTTTTAGTAGTAAAATAAGATATAAAAGAGGCATCGTATACACACATTTGCTCTAACATGTCTATAGACATTTAATAACAAAGGTGTTTATTGTGTATACAGTATTTTTCTTTCTTTCTTTCTTTCTTTCTTTCTTTCTTTCTTTCTTTCTTTCTTTCTTTCTTTCTTTCTTCCTCTTAGTGTCACTTACTGATTTGGTGAGAGCCTTCTACTAGACACACATGGATTTACCATTAGATAATGACAAATGGAAGGCTCAGCTGAGCTGATTTCAGCACTTACTGCTCCTTTGGGAGCTGCATTTACCACACTGCAAACCACACGGGCCAGCCCCACCAAAGACCTTAATTGAACGAGTGGATGTGTAGCCAGTTGAATCATCCTGACATGCCTTTCTGGTCGTTTCTAGTGGGTAATGTAGTGTGACCTACTGGTCAAAATATGCTGAGATCCTGGACAGAAAACAGTGAAGTAAGACTTTGTTAGGCTACATGGCTTGGTTTTTTTTTTAAGGCTGAGTATGGGTTTAATCTGGTACAAATAAGTGTTGTTCCTTGTAATTTAACTACAACAGCTTAGTGCTGCCTGTCTGTATTGGACTACATTTTTATCTTGTTTTTTTCTTATTAGTTATTTTTTATTTGCAAACCGTCATTATCATTATCTGCTCAGAAAGTTTTTTTTTTAAATAAGACACTGCATAATGATGTTTAAAAAATAACAATGTATAATTTTGATAACATTGGGGATATATTTGCAATGCTTGACATTTATTCTATTATACTACCTCATCCATGGGTTGTAATTTCTTACCTTATAGTTGAATTACAAAATATAGTACACTGACTAAAGAAACACATCATACATTCTTATCCTACAAATGTCCAAACACCATCAAAATAGCAGCTGTCTCTGACAGACCAGACTTATTTCTTAATTAGAAAAAAACACATACGTCCTTTAAAACACAGGCTCGAAACATGCTTTTTAAAAATGTAATAATATAGATCTTTGTCAAAGGAAGAGGAAAACCAGAAGGCGTTTTCTGTGCTCTCTGTGGAGGATAGAAGGTGGGGGGTGGAAGGGTGGTTACAATATTGATGGTGTTGATAATAACAACAGTGATAATGATTATAGCACATAGTCCGTATCCATCATCGCTATCATCTACTTTGTCGGTGTAATTTGTCATTTTTACCAAAGTTTAAGACAGATGGCAGTGAATACATCTCCCTCAACTTATTGTGCTACATCCATATTGTGTTACAATAGCTATTGATAAATGTACTTATTCTAGTAAGGGATCTTGTCATTGCTTACTACTTTTAAACACTTATGTGTTATTTACAGCTGTAGACTTGGATTGAGGTATACTTTTATTAAGGACTGAGGATAAATGATATTCTATTTATATTCCTACATATCATCAAGATTCATGACAAGTTCATGAGTGTTGAACTACTCAGGCTCCTTTTTTCTTCAGTGAGCTACACTGTTGTGCAAAGTGACCTCTACCCTCCTTTCGATGAGTTTATTTTGAGTCAACTATATCGACATCATTGTATTACTATAAATAGACCTACTCACCAAAGAGCACCAAATCTGTGCCAATTGCCAATTGTCAAAAAGCTTTGGGGCTAGTGGGGGAAATTATTATTATTATTATTATTATTATTATTATTATTATTATTATTATTATTATTATTAAATGTATTCAGTTTTATTAAACTGTATATAACTCATTGATATGCATATGTATCTGTTCTGCTCTAGTCTTTTTATTTTCACTCTACAGTGAATATGAGAAAGACATCTCTATGTTTGCAGTGTTTTATGGCTATTAACTGGTATGGCTTTGGATTCAATGTAACCGTAATACTGAGACCATACTTACTGGCAATTTTGTGTAAATGAGAAATCTTTAATCAGGGATGGCTGTTATGATTGCCCCCTGTAGTAACAACCCAGTTGATCAAACATACACTTATTTAGACTCAGGGTTCCTGCACTACACTAATGGATGGCATGCAGGATGGAGAGCTTTATCTCCATTTGCTTTTGTCCCCCATAATTTATTCAACAGGGTCTGTCCTCTGTGTGTCCGTGTTTGTGTGTTCAGGCTCTGAGTGTTTGTGTGTGTGTATATTTGTGTTTTGCAGTGTGTTTGTGAGGTTTTATGGCTTTGACTGTCCCCTCGTCCCTGAGGAATGAGCTCTTCCGACATACAGTAGCATACTATAAAGTCCCTCTTGTTAGATGGAGGGTCTCAGAGGTACTAAAATATCAGCATCAGCAAAGAGTGCTGAGGAAGTAGTTGAAAGGAAAACTAACAAGATGACTCAATGATTATTTAGAAACAGTAAAGAGAATTTTGAATTAGGTGTACTCTATCCTGGGGGTTTAAAAAATTGCATTTTTGGTAGCTGAGTAGATACATCATGATCTTTCCAAAAATGTGCATTATTCATGGACTCTATTCCATGGAGCCCGGGAAATGGAGTGGACACAAACTCTATTGCTCCAAATCTATTTTAAACTATGCTTACATTTATCCTCTTTTATTTGCAGGTCCAGCATTTTGGTGGATTGAAAGTTAATATGTGGACGATTAGAACCCCTTGGATCTTGACTGAGCTGGCAGGTAAGACTTAGGCAGAGCTTGGCTCAACCTTGGTGATTTTCTTTCCTGGTTAAAGAGATGTACATGGTTTGTCTGATGCTTTCTGAGAAAAAGAAGTACAGATAGAAATGTGTAAAATGTCTTTGTTTTGCTTGTCATGCATATTTCATTGATATGAAATATTGTATCATTTCACACCTATGTCTAAACCTATTAAAAACAAGGACATTATAAATCCTAATAATTGACCTTTTTGATCAAAACAAGCCTGTTTTGATCAGAGAATACTTTTGATATATTTTTCAAGATTTGACATCAGAACACATCCTAATTGTGTTAAATAAAGTCCAATTAACACATTGCCAAATAAACTGGTCTGTTAATATTCTCATTGATGGAGATGGACATAGAGAAATTTGATACTCTTGTAGACTTTACTCCATCATAGTGAAATGAGAAATGACTTGATGTTAGGCTGTGGATATAGCTGAAAAAGAAGGTAGAACCATTGAAGTGTAAAACTAAAAAGAAGCTTATGACTCTCAGTAGTGTTTCTATGCTGGTGCCTATGCTCACAAAAAGTCTATTTTCACTAGACGTTTTACCTTTGTGTCAGGCGTTTTTTTTTCTTTCCTTTTTTCTTTTTTTATCTAAGAGCGTTGTTGGACTGCACACAGAAATATGCCTCTGGTGTGAACAGCTCAACTCATGCATGTAACTTCCACTACATGTCTGTTCTACATTTGGTGTGAACTTCTGTCGCAGTGTCAGAAAGCTTTTACTGGCAAACACTATTCCTCTAGGCTGATGATACTGTTTCCCTGCATTGGCAATATGTTGTCATAATTTAATACGTCTATTATCCCTGTCACAATAAATCATCCTGGAGTTGTTGGGTTTTTTTGACCAATGCAACCACAAACCAGGCGCTGACTCTTTGGCATCTTTGAAACTTTGAAACCCTAGTGATGTGTTAAAAGCTCAGTAATAAAAGTGCTGTCTGTCAGACCTTTTTAAAAGCTAAATGGCATTCAACTTATTTGATATGACTCGCATGAATAGTTGCTTTTGTGATTCACTTACTTCAAAGCTTCTTTTCATGTGGTATTTCTCTTATTTTCTCTTATTTTATCCACCCTTTATATCCATCCCAGTGGGGTAGGAGATTGAAAGTCTTCATGGAAATGATATTGAATTTGTGCAATGGAATCAATTGACATGTTTTTATTTCCTCTAAAATGTACCCTTTGCCTTTGGTGTCAAGTATCAGAAAAACAGCGGGTTACATACATGTTCCCAAACGTGTGTAGTCACAAGTGGTTTTGTGTTATTGAATGAAAAATATTGTAATTAGTCTTATTACAGAACAAGTACAAATGTACAATATGCCTTTCCAAAGAAGCCCTCTGTGTTTTCAGACTTTGTCTCTGGTTTCATTTAATTAGCAAACAACCCGATAGATCACAACAAATTAGGACAAAGGCAGCTTAATTTAAAAGCGCATGCTTTTATATTACTCCAGAAAGTGAGAATGTTGTCACTTTTTGGACATTTACAAAACCACATGTGAGGAAAAGGCTGGAAGCTACTTAAAGTTAAAAAAAAAAAATCATGAATTGCTGTTCTTTTGGATTCACTTTCAAACCATTAGAGGTTCTTCCTCATTGTAACTATTTTAAAAACAATTTAATCTGTGTCACATTTCCTCCATTTATTTGACATCTGTACCTTCTAGCTAAGCTTCTTTTAGCTGATTCTTTGTATAACTGACCTTTAGACCAGCTGATGTTAAAAAGGTATAGTGACACATCAATCAAGGGGACATTACAAGATTGTGCCCTTGCACATGTTAACACTAAAATGATATTAAAGTAAGAACACATGTTCAGGAGTGTGTGTGTTCAGGCAACTAGCTCCGCTCAGCTATCTCACTGTCTCTTAATTTTGGTCTGTCTACAACACTTGTTATTTTGTCAGTGGATAATCATACACAATGATCTTAGTTCAACTGGATTACAAGTGTATAACAATTAATCCGAAAGCTAAATAAATTAATTCTCAAATTCTGGTCTTATTTGAATATATTTTCTGACATTGAAGCTTCTAGCACTGTCTTCTGTTTTTAGATACCATCAGTGTGCTCCCGCTTATCTCTCATGTTCTCTCAAACCCAAACTCAATTACAGGGAGACCATACTGCCTGTATCACCAGGTTCACAGCCTCAGTACGACCTCTCCACAGCTCGGACAGACTCAGATGGATGCATGCTCACCCTGACCTCAACCAGACACTAGAGTGACAGCAGTATTACAGACAGACTCCTTCATTCGACATCCTTGAAAACTAGTTAGCAGCCATTTTCTGCCCACAGCCTCTCTGAAATGTTCACAGGGTGACAAATGATTTTATCAATATCTCTTGTCACCCGTGAGCCCCTACTGCCGTCACAGTCCTTACTGTGAAACAAAAAAGCTGTCACGTACCCAGTTTGTGAAAATCTGCAAATGCTAAAATCACACATTAAAGACCCACAGGTGCACACATACACAGTTTCTGCCAAAGGTCAGCTCTCCTGGTGTATTTTATTTGTTTATATTTGAGATGTTTTCAATATATTTATTTTTATTTATTTTATTTATTTATTATTTAAAACAACAACGACTATCAGAAAGACTAAGGAAGACAGATGTCAATTTTATTTCAACATCCACATTTATCACTATGGCTGTCACTGTAGTGTTTTGATAGTTTTCACTGAGAATTCTCTTTTAATGTATGTGTGTGAAAATATGTGGAAGTTTTTTATATTTTAATTTGAGTCAAAATGTGCACGTCTTTACTTGTGTGTGCATTATTTATGAGTGAGTGCATTAGTTGTGTATGTATGCGTTTTCAATGCCAGCAGCCCTAAATGAGGCCCTTGGCACTTGTAGCCAATGAGGCTAGAAAATTAGTGTGTTTCATTCATCAGGAAACAGTCCAAGGGTCATCCTTCTGACAGAGAGGGATGCTGGTTCCTTTGCATTTGCTCTGCATTTGTGTTAAGCCGACCCACACCTGCATGTCCAACTATGATATAATAATGCACCTTCCTTATCCTGCCACCTCACACACCACACTTCGGTGGTCAGTGGACTTTAAGAAGTACCTAACCACTAAAAAGTCACAAGTGGGAAATGTTTACCTTACAATAACTTTTGCCTTTGACAATATAAAAGGAGAGAAAATGTAATGATTTCCATGATGTGAAGCTTATTTCCAAGAGTCCACAGCTCCTGGCTGTGAACACAGCTGCAGCTGCTCTGCCTGACTGATCCATGTGAAGATGGGACAGGATATAGTTGTTGTTATTATGACTTCACCTGCTTCTGTGATTAAATCCATTATAATATGAATATGTCCAGGTGTCCTACTAGTTGAACCTGGACTGAATCTATCAGCTATATATTACCAACACACCACTGGCGTTTTGATACAGAGCCAGCAGAACAATCACTGCACCCACACGACCGCTGCATGAAGTCAATATTTATGTGTTCAACAAGAATCCAATAACCAAAGCACGGCCATGGCCACAGCCAGAAACACTGTATCATTGCAAGGCTGCAATTTTTGACTTAAGCGAGGCGACCGTCTGTTTCTTCGGCACCAATTTTTGCAAGAGCTGATGAACCAAATTCTACATTTGGCTTTTTCAGTGCAGTGATAAAGACCTTTGTCTGAACATTAGACAGACACAACATTCAAAATAGTCTAGAAAAGAAAAAAAACATCTTCTGTGACCTTTTTAACAGTTTCTGTAAGATATAAACTGACAGATAAGCTGCTACTTTAGATAAATTCAGACAGAAGAATGTCTGAACTCTGTGGTACATTATCCATCTTCAATCAAAAAAAAAATATTGTTAGTTCCCTCAGATGTTCAATTTTCATTGTGCACAATCTCATAAAGTATGTGGAAAATTTGAAGCTGAAGTATGCAACTAACGTGAGACAGCCTATTATGTGAAACCAACAGTGCATGCACAATTGTCTTTTCAATAGAAGACATCTTTTGCCTAGTAGTTAAACTGTGGAAATGAACAATATTAACATATTCATAGACCCAAGTTTTTTCAGTAAAGAAAGAAGTAAGTTTTTGACAAGTTAACTTATATGTCTTTAGAAATGTCAGGAAGGGATCCCATTTATTAACATCTGAGTTCCCTGGTTGCCTATATGCTTAAAATGTCAAAATGTCACTTCTTTTTCTCTGCTGTCAAACCTTGGAAAAGAGAGGTCTTTACTCTCCATCTTTCTCTCTTGTTCTATATGTGTGTGTATGTGTGTGTGTATGTGACACTCAAAATACTGTTGAGGTAATGTTAATATTCATATGATCACACATACGGCCCTCATCAGATGGGCAGCAACCTCTTTGCCCTCTCCATTTCTATTTATACATGTTTTGGTGTCGTCAGAAAAAAAACCCCATAGAAACATGTACAGTTTTAATGTAAATTCTTTGTTATATCAAACTATTTCTAAAGTCTTTCTCAACACACATGTAAGGGGTTTTATGATAAGAGCTGCAATGTGAGTTCAAAATGCATAGTGTGTTTAAAAAAGGTTTGCTTGTGGTTAATGTTAAAATTTCTAATCGCAATACATACGCATTAGTCTTAATAATAGTATTAGTAACAGTATTAGTATGATGGAATTTTCTTTTTAAGTGTGTATTAGATCATTTCCATGTGTATGTGCTCATCACTTTGCAAAAAACTGATTTTACTATGTCAAATGATGGATGTATAGATATGACGCAAGTACAACAAAATGCATGTACAGAACCTGGAGCACAGAATATTGGAAATAGTGTGAGAAATGAATTCTATATGGCTATGATTTTTTTTTTCTTGCATCCTGTCTTCCACAGAAAAGAGAACTTTTTACATATCGCTTTTACTCTAAAATAGAGCTGGGAGTCGTATTTTTAAGTCTTTTAACATTAACATTATTTCTCACTGAAAACATTTGATAAGCTTATTTATAAGACTCAGTTTTTATTACATTCATTTCAACATCTTGTTATAGATGACAAAGACAAGCTGTGAGTGAAAGAATGTAAGGCTGTGGGCATGGGAGCAGCTGTCAGTTTGTCTCACTTGGCTAGTTAGCACCAATTCAAAGTATTTGGCTTGTCTGTTTCACTTGAGTGGTTAAAACAAAGACACTGAAAAAGAGCTGCAGTGTGACCATTTTCTTGTTTTTTTTTTTGTTTGTTTGGTGTTTTTTTTTTTGAGTCAGCATCCCTCAACATTACATTTTAAAGTGGCTTAAACCAAGTATACTCCTCTGTGCCCTTAACTGTGGAAATACAAGGCACAGTAATAGTGCATTTCAAATCATAGATGTTGCTATATACATGTAGCGTATATCAGTATTATAAATTATAATCCAAGAACACCTCTGTTATACACTCCATAGTCCAACAGCTCGCACAATGTAGGATAAAATAATTATGCATGTAACCTACTGGTATTTAAATAGCCCATTTCTTGCCTTACTGACACACAAAGTACTTTAGACCACAAGTCACATTGTTAAAAAGCATTCATACAGCACTTCAAGTACTTTATCTGTTTCACATCTCTGGCCAGTTTAGAATCTTCAGTTAACCTAACATGTTCATCTTTGGACCGTGGAAGAAATCCAGAGTACCCAGAAGAAACCAACGCAGCCACAAGGTGCACATGCCAGCTTGGCAAAGAAATTCCCAGCTAGGATTCAAACCAGAAACCTTACTGTTGGCAGGCAATAGTGTTACCCACCTCTGTGCCACCCTAATAATTCTAAATATTTTAGATATTGCTGATATTTAACTAAAATTAAATCTACATTTGAAACTGTATCTCAGTATATTTGAACATTAAGGGACACTGCGTATGAAGCAACACTGAGTATTCCCAAAATCAAATCAAACATAGCTTTATGCAGTAATTTCTCGGCAGTATGCTCATATGTGTGTAGTTGATGGTGTCTGGATAAAATACCTGAGATTATTTATCAGCTTTCTATGTAGAAAGGCTTAACATTGCTAGCTTCTCATTTCTGTTCAGTGTTTATTAATGACTTTTTTCCACTTAAAGAATTAACTACATAAAATGTTATGTGAATTTAGCACTAGTGGATGAAGTGGATTTTGGATAAAGTTGTATTACTTCAAATTGTCACTTGGGTGTGTCGAAGAAAGGGGGGGCGTATCCCTTGACACAGAAGGGTTATGTGTCCTGTCTTTACCCCAATTAGGTTCTAATATAATGTGTATGATTAAATGTGATGAAAGACCACTGGGAAAATGTGACTCTATATCAAAACTATGACCACATGATGGAAATATAAAGACATCTAATCGGTTTATTGTGCTGGCTGGAGAGAAGGAAAAAAGAAGACTTGTGATGCATGTGGTGGGTATCCCTCCCACACTGGAATCCTTTAAGGATTCTGATTTATATTTGGAGCTGTTGCTGGCATTATCAAGAAGTGGCCTGATTTGATTTATATCTCATTAATCCCTCCTTCTCTTTTTCTCTCTTGCGCTTTCTCTCTCTCTCTCTCTCTACCATACATACCAACATTCCTCTGTCACAGATGTCTCAAACTCTGCAATCTTTCATCATCTTTTCTCCACCATGCAATGTGAAAGCTAAAGCTTCTGTCAGTCACTCTTTACAGAAAAGTTCATAATCAGCAGGCACTTGAGCATTAACTGAGTGTAGAACGCGTCAGAGGAGTCCACTCTACTTTCCCTACCTTTCAAAGGAATTAATGTATTTGTAAGGAATGAAGACAGGAAGTTCATGCTGTCCATAATAAGAAAGCAGAATAAAATAACTCAGTGGCTTGTGGCAACTAGTGGCAGACTTATTTTGGGGGCTTTAGACCCACTTGAATTTCCTGCAGTGTTACTAAAGAAATTCAGCCCCTTCTACCCGATTTATAATGTAAAAATATGACAGACTTCAGAATTACAGTAGTCATAAGAAGGGCTAGACTAAGACCCTGTGGAAACTACCAGTGCCACTACTAATGTCCTTTCTATTTAACACATACATATTTTTAAATAAAAATAATTATGACAAGAGAAAAAGAGGTATAAAAATCAGGGTCAGTATTTTAGATTAATCGCTGTCTGTATAATGGCATATTGTTTATTAAAAAAAATGTCTTCAGTTGTATTTCACTCATTTATCGATAGATGGACTTTCAAGTTTTTATGATAGCTGTGTGATCTCATTTTTCTCTGATGTTTGAGGACATTGTGGATTTTTATCTGTTAATTTATTACATAACTCCATTCATATTTATCTGTGTATTAAATGAATTTGTTACAATTCATTTATATGTAGTGATGGCAGGGCGTATAGCAGGGCTTATGGGCAATACAATAAAGAACTGGTTAGTTGTTCTAGTCTTGAAGATTTTCCTTTATGCCCTTGTGCTCCAAACAGGCCCATTAAGTCCACCTCAGCATTATTTAATTACACTGGCCTGATTTTTGCAGGTTTTTTTATTTGTTTTATTCCAGTGATGTCCATCATTTTGGCCACTATAAATATACTAATGGTATCTCAGCTTACAATGGCCAGTGCCCCATTGTGACAGGAGGTAACATACAGCAGATTATGACCCATGAGTAGAACGTGCAATAAGGTTGTGAGAAAAAGATGTATTTTGGTCATTTAACATCTCTTGCCTTGTGGTGGGAAAAAAAAACAGTTCTACAGCAGAGGAGTGGGATGTTAGTAATGTTACACACCATGCAGATCACTAATCCTTGATGGGATTAGAGGAATACCTCTTGGCATGTGCATAAAAGTCCCAACACGTCATTGGCTGTCTAGCACACTTAAAACTGATTGAGTCAGGGATGACTCCAAAACATGCGCAGATAGAAATGTATGAAGCGGCATGGAGAGGCCCAAGAGGCTGATGTACCTCCATTCCTCTGATGAGGGCTGAATTTAAAGCGCTTGTGGAGTTAGCATGGAGCCTGCAAAGGCTCTGTTGATCCTGCACTGTAGGCTTTTGAGTAATTGAATCACACAGGCAGGTAGACAAACATTAGTTGCACATCTGGACTGCTTTATTGTCAGAGTATGGATGGCAAGCATCATTTGTCAAATCAGGTCTCATGATTGCATATATTATTAGTAACAGAGGTACCATCACTGTCCTCCTTAGACAAAGGTTTCTGCTCAATGATGCAGTTCCTCCAAACGAGCACAGAACTAGAATGGAGCAAGTAGGCTGCAGAGTGAGTGCCGGTCTGAGAGCATGGAAGCAAGCGTTAGACTCAGGGTGAAAGTCCAATGGGAAATAAGCAGTCTGGTAACCACTCCACAGGTGGATGCTGCAAAAAGTTTTTCATCTTTCATTATTGGCTGCTTGATGAGGCAATAATTTGGAGCAAATACTGCAGAAGCAGACCTAAGAAGAGCCTGTGTGGAGCGCAGGGGCACAAAAGAAAATATTCACAACTCCACATAACAGTTTCCATAAAAGCAAGAAATGAATTCACAAATATTGCAGATCTTGCTCTTTAATTGTCTCCACTTCTGTTAAGCAGGGTCGCGCTTAGTATGTCTGCCAGACAAAGAGACAGCTGGCAGTTCATAATCTGTTAGGACAAAAGTTGAAAATGCTTTCTTTTCTTAATCCTATTTTCCTTATCTCTTTTCATCTAATTCCATCACAGCACTATGTAAATCCAATTTTGCTGCTTTCATTGTCAGTGTGCAGATATATTGTTTTGCTCTGTAAATCAACTTGATCTTTTCTACTGCCACAGTTTGGATTCTGTTCTGCTGATTCATTGTTTATCTTTTATCAAGGTTTGATCTGTTGAAAAGGAGCATGAGTAAATAGTGGAGATACAGGGAGTGAGGAAGTTTTCAGAAGTTTTAGTTGAAGCATGTTTTTAGTAGGTCATCATATTAATTCCTGGCATTGTAAAGACATTGTTTTCACCTAAACAGATGTGTATAATCAATATTGCAAAACAAAAATTCCACTTCATATATTAATATTTTCTTCTGACAGTGTCAATAGAACATCCAAGCATAAATCTTGTACTAAACCCTGTGCTGCACCAAACCTGGTTGTTTTGTGCAAGGTTTTAATTTCGAACAAATTAAAACTGCAACAATGGAATGTGATTTCCAGTCTGGTGTGTGATCTCTGTCACATTTGCTCAGTCCCCCTGTATGAAAACAAATTCTTTTTCCACCCCCAGGCTTTGGCTGCTTGGAATTTGAATTTTGTAATTGAAGAATTAATGGAGTCAGTAATCAAGCAATTAATCAGTAGTTACAGTAATAGCCTCCTCATTCTTAAGTGAAGAGCTTTCTATTTGAGATTAGGCTGTGTGTTGAACACACTGTATGCCTATAGAAACTATGAATATTGCATCCCAACAACACTGTTAATTTCATATTAAAAATGTTGCGTGTGTGTGTATCATTTGGGTTTTTTTATAAACATTTCAGCTGTCTAATGTTCCTGCATGTCTTCATTCACTGTGCTTTTCCAATTAACACAAGAAGAGAAAATCTTCTGGTCTTTTTTTTTTTTACAAGGAAGTTGTGCATTTCCTTCTAAATAGACCATTTGTGTTAAATAAAACATTTTTGAACGCTGTAATTTGTTAATATTCTTTCTACTTTATTGTTGACTCAGTGAAAATTAACAGAGCTGTTCATTTGTGATTAGTTTCTTTAAATATGAAATATATTTTAATTAATATAACACATCTCAAGATAACTCTTATCTCATAGAGCTCTTTCTATTATTGTTGAAAGATTAAACCTTGTTGTGTGAAAGACATTGTGTTCCGTTACAAAAATGTTTCACATTTCCTGAGCTATTCATAGCCAAACAACACATATTCCACGGTGGATCAGTATTTATCACTGACATTTCATTGGAGGTTGAAAATCTAACAGTATAGTTTACATCTTTTTCTTCATGTTCACATTGATTTTCTGAACATGCTCCAGTTTCCTCCCACATTCAAAAACATTCAGGTCAGGTAGATTAGAGGCTCTATAAATGTTTCCCTTTATCTGTGCTAGCTCTGTGACTCACTTCCGACCTGCCCAGAGTGGTTCCCTGCTTTTCACTTAGATAGTAGTGAGGAAAAAATGACGATAAAAAAACATATACTAATGAACTGTTAAGCAAAGCAATGAAAAAGTTGTATGACTCAACATAATAAGAATGTTGTAATTATTGTATTTGAATTCATTTTTGAACAATGGTGCTGCAATGTAGTCATTAATAATAAGCCGGTAAAGTCCAGAGATGTCATACTGAACATGAAATTAATCAACATGTCAGCAATGTGTTTCTCAATGGGTTTATTATTCCACAGAATGGATATGATGATGTTTAACACTTAAACACACACATACATTGATTTTAGAAAACTAACTTTTTTATCTTTGTGTGACAGACACATTTGGCTGAGATATTAATTGACAATGAAGGACATCAGAGCATCAGTGGTATGGCGTTTAACAGTACTGACTTCTCACTTGCTAAGTAACTTAAGGCACATTTTGTGTAAAAATTGTAAGAAAAAATGTATGAAGTAATTAATAAAAAAGAAAAAATATTGTGAATGGTCTAATGGTTTAAGGTAAAACGTCTCAAAATTTAGAAGCCAACTTGGGCCCTGGGAATATGAAAAAGGCACTGGTTAGTCAACCTAAGAGACTGCAAGTTCCTTGGGTAAAGTTTATAAAAATAAATTTAAAAAAAAAAGTAAAATGTATATTCAACAGAAAGCAAATAAAGAGAGGCCACTGTGTTAGTGTTGACCTCACTGCTAATCAGCATTTCAGCTGCTTAATGTTCCTGCATGCCTTAACTCACAGTGCTTTTCTAGGGGCTCAAATTGTGGTCATAAATATTTTGTACTTTTAAATCAAATGCGTAGTTGTGAACTGAGTTTTGTAACCTTATAAACCAAAATATCTGAAAATTTTATGTTTGTGCATTTATAGATGAGAATTTGTCTGTGTGTGTAAAAACACCCCAACAACAGCCAAACCCATCTGTTCTCTGATTGGATTGTTAAATTTGTGATTGACATGACATTGACCAATCAGCTGAAAGGAAGAAAAATTGGGTCAAAACTCATACTAGTAAGTTGAAAATCACACACAGCCAGAGAACTTGAGCACAGAGTTCTACACATAGTTTACCCTTTTGTATCTGTAACCAGACCTTAACAAAAAACATTTGTAACTTGTGTAAATATTTTTTACAAACACAAATCTTTTTTACACACACACAAATTCTCATCTATAGATGCACAAACATAAAATTTTCAGATATTTTGGTTTACAAGGTTACAAAACTCAGTTCACAACTACGCATTTGATTTGAAGTACAAAATATTTATGACCACAATTTGAGTCCATACTTTTCCAGTTAACATGAAAAGAAAAAATCTTAACCTTAATCTTTTTGAGGAAGTTTTAATTTCCTTGTAAATAGACCATTTGTGTTAGATAAATTTTTTTGAATACTGTAATTTGTAAATATTTTTTCTTTGATGTTGACTCAGTAACAATTAACAGAGCTGTTAATTTGTGATTTATAAAAAAAAAATATATAAAAATAAAGAAAAAAAAGTAGAATGTAAATTGAATAGACAACAAATGAAGAGAGGCCACGGTTGTAGTGATGAACTCATTGCACGTTCTCTAAATCGATGTGTATATATATATATATTTATATATATATTTATATATAGGCATGAATGCAAGTGCATATATATATATATATATATATATGCACTTGCATTCATGCCTTTTGTTTGATGAATTGTGAGTTGTAATCAGAGGTTTCTAGATATCTTGACTCGATTGAAGGACTAGTGGGTGTTGAGCTTCCTTATTATTTATGCTCCTCCACACTGAAATATAAATCACAACGCAGCAGTCATAGCTGCTTTTTTCACTTTTTTCACTCGTTCCCTTCTTCTGCAAGCAAACAGCACAGAATTCATTTGTTTTATCAGGAATCTGGATTATGTGACTGAGATTCAAGGACAATGTCCTTGTGTTTTCGGGCACAGGGACATTGTGCCCAAAAACACATTTGTATATAAGTTCCCAGTTTGCGTGTGGATGTGGTTAATGGTACAAGACAGTATATCTTTTTTAAGACTATCCTTGTGCTAATAATTAGAAATGGCACGGGATAAACTTTAGCATGCATTAGACTTGTTCACGTTATTATCTAATGGGTGTCTTCTCTTTTCTCTTTCTCATTTCATTCCAGTGGGCCAAAATCCTCTTTTAAGAGAGTGAAAGACCAGTCAATGAATTATGAATGTTAAACAAGATGACCTCTTCTCAGCAGCAGCAGATGATGCGAGGTCCTAGGTGGAACCGGGCCTTGTCCGACCCTTTGTTTGTTCTGCTCCTGGCCCTCCAGCTGCTGGTGGTGGCAGGACTGGTTCGCGCTCAGACTTGTCCCTCTGTCTGTTCGTGCAGTAACCAGTTCAGCAAAGTCATCTGCACCCGCAGAGGCCTGCGGGATGTTCCTGATGGCATCTCTACCAACACACGCTACCTGAATCTGCAAGAAAATCTCATTCAAGTCATAAAAGTGGACAGCTTCAAACACCTAAGACATCTAGAGATTCTACAGCTGAGCAAAAACCACATACGCAAAATTGAGCTTGGGGCCTTCAATGGACTGGCCAGCCTCAATACCTTGGAGTTATTTGATAACCGCCTCACCACCATCCCAAACGGGGCTTTTGAGTACTTGTCCAAACTAAAGGAGCTTTGGCTAAGGAATAACCCCATAGAGAGCATTCCCTCCTATGCTTTCAACAGAGTGCCCTCATTACGAAGGCTGGACCTTGGGGAGCTCAAACGGCTCTCCTACATATCTGAGGGGGCCTTTGAAGGGCTGAGCAATCTGCGCTACTTAAATCTGGGAATGTGCAATCTGAAGGAAATTCCCAATCTTATTCCCCTAGTGAAGCTGGATGAACTGGAAATGTCAGGAAATCAGCTATCTGTCATCCGGCCTGGTTCATTTAAAGGGCTTATACACTTACAAAAGCTGTGGATGATGCATGCCCAGATCCAGACCATAGAAAGGAATGCTTTTGATGACCTGCAATCACTTGTGGAACTCAATCTGGCCCACAATAACCTTACCCTCTTGCCCCATGATCTCTTCACTCCTCTACATCACCTGGAGAGGGTGCACCTACACCACAACCCTTGGAATTGTAACTGTGACATCCTCTGGCTAAGCTGGTGGCTTAAGGAGATGGTACCGGCAAACACCAGCTGCTGTGCCCGCTGCAGTTCACCTCCTCACCATAAGGGACGCTACATTGGTGAGCTGGACCAGAATTACTTTCACTGTTATGCTCCTGTTATTGTGGAGCCTCCCACAGACCTAAATGTAACAGAGGGAAGTGCTGCAGAGTTGAAATGCAGAGCCAGCTCCTTAACCTCAGTGAGCTGGATTACACCCAATGGTTCCATCATGACACACGGTGCATACAAGGTCAGAATCTCTGTGCTGAATGATGGCACACTGAACTTTACCAATGTTACCATGCAGGACACAGGTACATATACATGCATGGTGAGTAATTCTGCAGGTAACACAACAGCATCTGCCACACTCAATGTTTCCTCTACGGAAAGCAGTTTCAGCTACTTTACTACAGTGACAGTGGAGACAATAGAAACCCCGCATAATGAAGGCTTCACCACTACTGTCCAACAGAAGGTTGGCCCCACACCCTCTGCTGGTATATGGGAGTCTATCTCACCAACCTCTACAACAACCACCACCGTCCGAACCGCACTCTCCACACGTGCCACAGAGAAGACTTATACGATTCCCGTCACGGAGGTGGGTGGTGAGGGATCGCTGAATGGCTTGGATGAGGTAATGAAGACAACCAAGATCATCATTGGCTGCTTTGTTGCAATCACACTCATGGCAGCTGTCATGCTTATTATCTTCTATAAGATGCGCAAACAACACCACCAGCAGAATCACCATGCACCCACACGCACTATTGAGATCATCAATGTGGACGAGGACTGTGTAACAGGGGGCCCAGGCATGGAGGGCCACCTTACTCTGCCTCCTCTTGAGCATGAGCACCTCAACCACTATAACACCTATAAGACTGCATACAACCATGCCTCCACAATCAATTCTATACACAGCTCAGCGCACGAACCTTTGTTAATCCGGGCCAGCTCAAAAGACAATGTACAAGAGACCCAAATCTAATACTTTTGTGAGACATTTTAAAACTGATGAAATTACTTACAGGCATTATTGACAGAACATTACTGACCTTTGGTTGCGAGGACTGTGGCTGACGCTCGGAGTAACAGACTTGTGTTTGGCAAATCAGCGACTAGCAATGTTAATTCAGTGACTTTGGGAATTAGAGTATGTCTACTGTTTCAAAAAGTGTCTTTACAAAGCAGAAGTTATTTATTTAAGAAAAAAATGTGGTTAAATCAAGAAAACTGTATTCTGCAATTATTTTTTCAACACTTAATTCATGTGGGTTTTTTTCTTCTTTTTCCTCTCATATCACAAAATTGGTTTACTAATATACTTTCAACTTCTTTCAAAGATGTGTCAAAAAACATGAAACAAAGTATTGTTCCTTTATTGTTCTTTTTTTTGGTATAGCTGCCGATTTTCGATCAGATGACACGGTAACCTCATTTTCCCCATTTATCAAAGAATCCTAGAGCACATTAGTGATTTTGTCAGCTGTGGATTAATTGATGAAATCTTTTGTTAAACACTTGTTCATCATTTTGGAGTGAGTGACAGAACTGTCAGTGATGGAATCTGATCATTATTCACCGTTTAATTATCTGTCACATACATTAGGCACTCTGCGCTGTCATCAATAGGCTGGGGACCTGAAAAGAGGGAAATGCATCCATTTCTGCTACTGTAAAAGTTGGAGCTCACTACTAGAAGGACAGTTTTGTTAAATTAAATACTGTTGATCTATATGTCTTTGTGTTTCTATTGTACAGGGTGGGCCATTTATATGGATACACCGTAATAACATGGGAATGGTTGGTGATATTAAAGTCCTGTTTGTGACAGATTAGTATATGTGAGGGGGCAAACTCCTCAAGATGGGTGGTGACCATGGTGGCCATTTAGAAGTCGGCCATCTTGGATACAACTTTTGTTTTTTCAATAGGAAGAGGGCCATGTGCAACATCAAACTTATTGGTAATGTCACAAAAAAAACAATGGTGTGCTTGGTTTCAACGTAACTTTATTCTTTCATGAGTTATTTACA